>CM064566.1:1184025-1209015 GCA_032716605.1 Paralithodes platypus | reverse complement strand
AGATTCAGATGGCACTGTAGATTATTAATTAATCATTAAAATTACTAAAACATATAGACTTTAATGAATACATAGGAAAGAATAAATATCATAATGAAGACATTATCAGCTCTGCGACTCTTCCGGGCCTGTGAGCTAGGGTATTGATAAGACGGTGAATCATGAGCGTCGATATATACACCAGTTAGGGGCCAGATGCATATGGTTCGAGTGAATGGAATATCGCTATAATTATACGTTTTCATTCAGTTAATGAAGGAAGGGTTACAATTATAAGGGTTTCATACTAGCTCAATTAACTTCTAAATACCACAGATACTTCCTTAGCTGCAAAAAAACTGTCTAAATATAACTAATATAAGACTAAGCACAACCCTAGTATGGAAGGGGTTAATCTCAGAGGGAGCAGCACTCGCCAAGGCGGTTAAAATACGCCACATCTCCTCAAGTAAGAAAATAACATGCAGAAATGTGTTATGTGAATCACATTTAATGTCTGTGGCAGTGTGTTTAAGTCCACTAGTTACAAAACATGATTAGATAAGTATGCGCGTACTGTAGTTAAGGGGGAGGTGGGCTAACAGGCAAATACACACATAACCAAATTTTATAAATTTTGATATTCAATTAATTTAATCGAGGAACCTATTATATGTGTGTGTCAAGGATCCCTTTCAATAATATATAGACATGAACGATGAACTCCGTGAATATAAACACCATATGAGGAGGAGCACTTTATTAACAACGTTCCGCAGATAGCTTCTTCAGGTCACTGGGAAACGTTCTCAATAAAGTGCTCCTCCTCATATGGTGTATATATTCATTCTGTCAACTTTTCAAAGATATTTCAACTATGAAATCCATCCTTACTCAAGATAGTGGGTTATATGGGCTTATATAATAATAATAACTGAATTGAGATATGACAATGCAAAAGTAAATTCAAACACCAATTGTATCTGACTTAAATACACATATGGTTAGTGTTATGCCCTATTTTTCTACAGGATTAACTTGGGTAATGTGGGTTCTAACTGACTGGGTATATAAGGCTGCATGCACAATACAAGGTATGAGGAATAGAAAACACAAAATAAACACACGGTAACAAGACACACGATCTCGTTTATTTAAGTAGGTTAATAGGGAGCATAGGAAAGTAGGAATACTCGTACAAGACAAATGATAGAAATGAACCGCTAGCATTAGTGGATCTGGATGGAGCCTAGTCTCCCACTTCCAACGTTCAGGTATACTGTTCTGATCACTGGTTTGGTTCGCAAGTTTATATACTGGAAGACCTCAATGTTATTTATGGATTCAATTTCACTAATTAGAGTTATTACTAGCAGGTCTGGTGCACAAGTAGTAGTTCACAGACTAGAATTAGACACGCATATGCTTTAGAGCACGGGAATTCTAGTAACCTCAGGGGGTACTGATCTAAGTTTTATATTCTTATGGTAGAAATACGTAGAACACAAATCAGTGGGCGAACGTTAGATATCACTAGGGTTTTTGTTATGCCCTGATTTTCTACAGGATTAACTTGGGTAATGTGGGTTCTATCTGACTGGGTATATAAGGCTGCATGCACAATACAAGGTATGAGGAATAGAGAACACAAAATAAACACGCGGTAACACGACACACGATCACTTTTATTTAAGTAGATGAATAAAGAGCATAGAAAAATAGTAATTCTCGTACAAACCAAATAATAGAAGGGAACTGCTAGCATTAGCGGATCTGGATGGAGCCTAGTCTCCCACTTCCAACGTTCAGGTATACTCTTCTGATCACGGGTTTAGTTAGCAAGTTTTATTATACTGGAAGACCTCAATATATTCATGTAATTCAATTTCACTGATTTTATCTCTTACTGGCTGGTCGCGTGCCCAAGTAGCAGCTCACAGTTAGGATTAGACACGCGTATATTTTAGAACACGGAATCTCTAGTAACCTCATGGGGGTACTGATCTAAGGTTTATATTCTTATGGCAGAAATACGTAGAACACAAATCAGTGGGCGAACGTTAGATATCACTAGGGTTTTAATATCTAAATAAGGTAATTACGAGAGTCAACGTCGCCTGTTAATTAATGAACACTGATACGCTTAGTACGTCCCAAATGGAATGGTTAGATATGAGTAACACTGGGCAAGGTTATAGCCACTTCATAGAAAGTTAATAAGTGAGTGTCAACTGGTACTATAACACTTAGTACTAGTAACATGAATCTTGAATAGTATTTGTAGGTCTGGTCCTGGTTATCTTGATTCCGGTGATGTTGGGGGCTAACGACTGGTTCCTCGGCCGTCCAGGTGGTCCAAAATGTAGGAAGTTCTCAAGTCGGATCTCTTGACGATCGGTGCTGGCTACACACTTATATACCCACGAATTTGTGTGAAGGTTATAAGGTGCACGTTAGGACTCGTACATGGACAGCTCTTCTATCTAACTTCTGCCATGGAGTCTGCCGGCTCGGGAATCTCTCAACTCAGGAACAACACAAGGGCAGAGCTAGAGGTTAACTTCAGGGTAGTGACCACTGGTTGGTGTCTAACTTTCAACTGATTTGACTGGGGGCGGGAGCTAGGTTTATAGGCTCGGTTCTGGACCCTGTAGACAATAGGGATCTCGAGTCTTATGGACTTATTTGAGCTCTCAATAGATATGGGGACTGGGTAAGATGGTGATTACTGTTGTGGCACATGGGGCTATAGGAAGTCTTCAATTTGTGATATAACTGAGCCTTAGTAAAAGGTACTATTTTGGCTATACTGGAAGTATTTATGGAAGGGAGACTGGATCTACTTTGCGGGGAGGACTGGGACAGCTGTGATAGGGGCGTCTCTCTTATATTGCTCAGTCTTTGTTCTATTGCATAGCTGAGGTTCTAATTTGACTATCCGAGTATGCAAAACAGGTGGATGGGTTATTGTGGGTATAGAGAAGTGAGTAAGGGGGTTAGACATGCATGGTTAGTTCATTGATAGGAAGAATTCCTAGGCTACCTGGCAATGACCCGGAAGTCAAAACAGGGGTCAGGTATACCTCCGCGGGGGTGGGGGTCTCCCTCCTCGGTGGGTAAAAAAGGGGTAGCCGGGCGCTCTCCCTCTGGGATGGTCGTCCGGCGGCTGTGGCTAGGGGCTTGCCATATCACCAGTGTTTGTAATAACCCTCTGTTTATGAGACAGATGTGGGTGTTCTTAATATCAAAAGCGAAGGTGCCTTGGCTAGCTGGGTGTACTCGGTTGGCTGTTAATTGCATGGCTTGCTGGATGTGGTGGAGACTGGTTGCTAACTCTGCCACATTTATCTGGAAGTATGGCAATAGAAATTAGTTACTGGCGAGGCGGCGAGCCTCGCACCGACGACCATGGGGTGCAGGGTTGTGAATGGGTTGTAAGAGAATAGATGGCATGCAAGGGGTTAGTAAAGTTCTAATGTTGTTCTGGCCTACTAAGTGAAGGTAGGCTGGATAGGAGTATATATATAAAAGGTTGGAGAGCGTTAGCAACGGAAAAATCAAGGATCTTCAGGAGGTATGAGAGAGATGCTAGGTCGGACAAGAGTCGAGAAGCGCGGGTATCTTAATGAGAGGGGGGGAAGTTCAGGGGCTACAGGGAAATTTGCCCCTAAGGTCCCTGGGCGTGGGGGTGGTATTAGGCTACAGTTGATATTGGAGTTTGAAAAGACAGTGAAAGTACGTTAGTCAAATGCTACCAGGGGATGCAAATACGGGGTGGTATATGAGTCTGGAAAAGATAGAATCATGTGGACTGTGGGGCGGTGGGGGAGAAGGAGGTTAACTGTAGGTGTGTGCGTGACTTGTGGATAAAGTAAGGAAAAACATGGTGTATTATTTCTCGTACATACGAGGGGTTATGGACCTATTATTTGACACGCTTTTTTTACGTCTAGGTGTCCCTGGGAACTGCGTTTTCTATTTAATATAGACCCAAGGAAAGAGGCAGTTCGTAGGGGTACTGCGTTATTGTTTCGAGGTATTATGATAGATACTGGTAACAAAGGTTATCTATACAATCTCTGGTTGGGGTAAGGATTACGTTACAGTATGGGTGTATTAACTTCTAAGGTATATAACATCTACTTCTCAGATGTAAGAACATACATAGATATAATTATGGCTGTCTGATGTGTTGGCATTGGCTCAACGTAGGGACAGGGCATGGGTGTTTTTTATATGAATGTATATTCTGGTTCATCATCGTGTAGGTAGAATCGGGCGGGTAAGAGGTGTAGGACACGAAGTAATATGGCGTAGTGTGGACTGTGGATACGAAGGAGGTAAGTGGAAGACGTATGACAATTGTGGAAAAGTAAATGGAAAACGGTGAACACAATGGCGGATAAAGATACTTAACCTAAGGATTGAATACATAGATTTTATGGGCGATGAGTCTTCAAAAACTTAGTCTGGCAAGACAAGATATGTTAGGGAATGTTAACATTAATACTTAAACTAAGGATTAAATACATAGATTTTATGGGGCGATGGGTCTTCAGAAACTTAGTCTGGCAAGACAAGATATGTTAGGGAATGTTCATATTAATACTTAACCTAAGGATTGAATACATAGATTTTATGGGGGCGATGGGTCTTCAGAAACTTAGTCTGGCAAGACAAGGTATGTTAGGGTATGTTAATATGAATATCTTAAACCTAGGGACAGCATGGGTGTATTAACTTCTAAGGTATATAACATCTACTTCTCGGATGTAAGAACATACATAGATATAATTATGGCTGTCTGATGTATTGGTATTGGCTCAACGTAGGGACAGGGCATGGGTGTTTTTAATATGAATGTATATTCCTGTTCATCATCTTTGTAGTTAGAAGTGTAGGACACGAGGGGGTAGTGAACGTGAGATGTGGAAAATGGTCAGTTTAGAAGGGGTATGTAGGTGCGGCCTGGAGCTGCTTAGCCCTGCGGGCTTGGGCCTGTCTGAATTGGCTGGCGCGGTCAGCTGGTCCTTTCGTTCTGTGGACCTTTCTTTCGGGTGTTTCTGTGTGGTGTTCGCTCGTGGCTTCTGTGGTGGGCTTCTTGTTCTGGGGCATTTTAGTTTTAATATCTGGATAAAGGTAATTACGAGAGTTAATGTCGCCTGTTAATTAATGAACACTGATACGCTTAGTACTTCCCAAATGGAATGGTTATATATGAATTACACTGGGCAAAGATATAGCCACTTCATAGAAAGATTAATAAGTGAATTTCTAATTAGTACTATAACACGTTAGTACTAATAAAGTGAATCTTGGATAGTATTTTGTTGGTCTGGTCCTGGTTATCTTGCGTCCGTGATGTTGGGGGCTAACGACTGGTTCTGCGGCCGTCCAGGTGGTCCATATGTAGGAAGTTCTCAAGATGGATCTCTTGGCGATCGGTGCTGGCTACACGCTTATATACCCACTAGTGTGTGTGAAGGTTATAAGGTGCACGTAGATTCTTGTACGTGGACAGATGCTTCTATCTCCAATCTGCCACGGAGTCTGCCGGCTCTGGAATCTCACAACTCAGGAACAACACAAAGGCAGAGCTAGAGGTCAACTTCAGGGGGTCAGCCACTGGTTGGTGTCTATCTTTCAACTGATTTTACTGGGGGCTGGAGCTGGGTTTATAGGCTCGGTTTCGGACCCTGTAGGCCATAGGGATCTCGAGTCTTATGGACTTATTTGAGCTCTCAATTTATACGGGGACTAGGGAAGGTGGTGATTACTGTTGTGGCACATGGCTATAGGGAGCCTTCATAATGTGATATAACTGAGCCTTAGTAAGAGGTACTATTTTGGCTATACTGGAAGTATTGAGGGGAGGGAGACTGGATCTACTTTGCGGGGAGGACTGGGACAGCTGTGATAGGGGCGTCTCTCTTATATTGCTCAGTCTTCATTCTATGGTATAGCTGAGGTGCTAATTTGATTATCTGAGTATGCAAGAAAGGTGAATGGGTTATTGTGGGTTAATAGAGGTTAGTAAGGGGGTTAGTCATGCATGGTTAGTTCATTGATAGGAAGAATTCCTGTGCTACCTGGCAATGACCCGGAAGTCAAAACAGGGGTCAGGTATACCTCCGCAGGGGTGGGGGTCTCTCTCCTCGGGTGGGTAAAAAGGGGTAGCTGGGCGCCCTCTCTCTGGGATGGTCGTCCGGCGGCTGTGGGTAGGGGCTTGCCATATCACAAGTGTTTGTAATAACCCTCTGTTTATGAGACAGATGTGGGTGTTCTTAATACCAAAACCGAAGGTGCCTTGGCTAGCTGGTTTTAATCGGTTGGTTGTTAATTGTATGGTTTGCTGGATGTGGTGGAGACTGGGTTGCTAACTCTGCCACATTTATCTGGAAGTATGGCAATAGAAGTTAGTCACTGGCGAGGCGGCTAGCCTCGCACTGACGATCATTGGGTGCAGGGTTGTGAATGGGTTGTAAGGGAATAGATGACATGCAAGGGGTTAGTAAAGTTCTAATGTTGTTCCGGCTTACTAAGGGAAGGTAGGCTGGAAAGGAGTATATACTGTATATAAAAGGTTGGAGAGCGTTAGCAACGGAAAAATCAAGGATTTTCAAGAGGTATGAGGGAGAGGCTAGGTCGGAAAAGAGTCGAGGAGCGCGGGGTGTTAATGAGAGGGAGAGAGTTCAGGGGGCTACGTGGAAATTTGACCCTAAGGTCTCCGGGCGTGGGGGTGGCATTAGGCTACAGTTGATATTGGAGTTTGGGGGGAAAGGACAGTGAAAGTACGTTAGCCAAATGCCAGCGGGGGATGAGCAAATACGGGGTGGTATAGGAGTCTGGAAAAGATAGGATCATGTGGACTGTGGGCTGTGGGGAAGGGGAGGTTAACTGTAGGTGTGTGCTTGACTGTGGATAAAAGTAGAGAAAAACATGGTGTATTATTACTCGTTAATACGAGGGGTTATGGACACTATTATTTTGACACTATTTCTTGCTGATCTAGCTGTCCCTGGGAACTGCGTTTTCTATGAAATATAGACCAAAGAAAAGCGGCAGTTCGTAGGGGTACTTCGTTATTGTTTCGTGCTACTATGATAGCTAGCTTTAAGAACTATTATTATTATTATTATTATAATGGAAAAAAAAGGTTATCTATACAATCTCTGGTTGGGGTAAGAATTAGAGTTACTGCATGGTGGCTAACATCTTCAGTCATTATCTCTGTCTAGGTCTTACAGGAATAATGGTTATATATACAATACCCGTGGGTATCATAGTTTCTTATTAATTATGACATGGGGTTTTAACATACTACTTCTCGGATGGAAGAAAATACATAGATTTATGGGGCGGTTGGTCTTCAGAAACTTAGTCTGGCAAGACAAGGTATTTTAAGGGGTGAACAAATTACTTCTCGGATGGAAGAACATACATAGATTTATGGGGGCGGTTGGTCTTCAGAAACTTAGTCTGGCAAGACAAGGTATTTTAACCCGGGAGCTGCAGGGAGACTCTTAAGAGTTCCCCCGGCGCACTGCGGGGAGACTCTTAAGAGTCAGAGAAAAAAAAAATCAACTTTTGACATCGAAAATTTTTTTTTTTTTTATTTTTATTTTTTTTATTTTTTTTTATTTTTTTGGCCCCTGGGCCATGCAAAATCTCAGTCCTCTACCTCCCCTCCTTCCCCACTTTCCTCCTCTCCTTCAGTTATCACCTATTTTCCCTGTTATTCCCTTATTCTGAGGTATATTTTCGTGCTAACATTAGAAATCCGATTGGAGGGTGTGGTCATCACTGATAGCAAGCGAGTGCAAGAGAGAGAGAGAGTATCGATCGACTGTGTCTCAGTGGCCTTGGGGGAAATTGGCGGGAGAGCAGATTGCCTCACCCATACATTATACAACTCGCGGGCTATATCTCCGATTTTGACCATCCAAACGCTGTTTTCACTCGTTTTATTGTTGTTTCAGGTTAATACCTTTATAATCAACCCATAATAGGCGCATATGGATAAGTATTAATGCTATTAATGGCACAATGAATATTTTAGTGACGGAAACACCTCAAATACGTCAGCACAGGGGGACGTTTCCAATTACCCCCATGCGCACTTCAGAGGTTAAGGGGTGAACATATTACTTCTCGGATGGAAGAACATACATAGATTTATGGCTGTCTGAACTGGTTGGCATTGGCTCAACCTAGGGACAGGGCATGGGTGTTTTAACCTGGGAGGAACATACATAGATTTATGGGGCGATTGGTCTTCAGAAACTTAGTCTGGCAAGACAAGGTATTTTAGGGTATGTTGATATTGATATCCTAACTTAGGGACAGGGCATGGGTGTATTAACTGTACGGTGTATTTATGTTCGTCATCATGTAGGTAGAGGTATAGGACACGAGGGGTAGTGTATGTGAGGTGTGGGAAAGGTCAGTGTTTAGAAGGGGTAGGCAGGTGTGGTTTGGAGCTGCTTAGCCCTGCAGGCTTGGGCCTGTCTGAACTGGTTGGCTCGGTCAGCTGGTCCTTTCGTTCTGTGGACCTTTCTTTCGGGTGTTTCTGTGTGGTGTTCGCTCGTGGCTTCTGTGGTGGGCTTCTCGTTCTGGGGCATTTTACTTCCCTCTCCTTCATTGTAGGCTCGTCCCCGAGCCTCAAGGGTGAAGTAAAAAGAAGCATAGTCATGGTGGGTCATTTTGAGGGTATTTAGAATGTCCCACCAAGCAAGAGAGCGAGGGTCAGGTTTCTTTTGCAGGTCAATGTATACCTGTAGGAATGTGTCCTCTGTGTTGTGGAGGGCGGTTGCCCGGGCTTGATGTGGGCGTTGTAGACGGGCTAAGCGTCCTGTGTTTTTTTTTACTTTAACCTTTCGTATGAATGGTTTGTAGTTTTTCCCCGTGGGGGTTGGAGTGAGGTGTGTGGGACTGACAGGAGGTCTGTTTAGTGTGGTGAATGGGTTACTAACCGAAGGGGAGGGATTACTGCGTGAAAACGGAGCTGGAGATGAAGGGGGGATATGAGTCTGGGGTTTTTGGGGTTTTCTTGGGCGGTGTTGTAGGCTGGGAAAATATAGTGAGGCAATGCGCAAGATCGGTTTAGGTAAGGTGCGTGAAGGATGTGTGTGAGAAGGAGGGGGTGTGTGTGTTGTGTGGCTTGGGTCTTTAGTGTCAGAACGGGGTGTTGTTTTTGTATAACTGTCTTTAAATCTGATGGGTCTGTTGATTATTCTACCTTTGGAGGTCCTGGTGGGAAGGTAGATGTTTGTCGTGGGACTTGAGTCGCTCGACGATGTTTTATATTGAGGGGAAGAACGTTTTACAGGTGAAGGGCATTTATTGGGGGCGAGGTCGGGGGTTATTTGAGAGGTAGATGCGTGTGGAGGTTTTTGTTGGGTGAGGGTGGTAGGCGGAATGGAAGACGATTTGGTGGGGGTATGTATGGGGGTTCTCTCAGGGGTGACTTTGTGGGGGGATTTTTTAAGGGGAGATTGGTTGGGGGTTGGATGAGATGAGGAGGTTGGTTGATGTGTGGGTGGGGTTGCGGGGATAGTGGAGGGGAAAGGGGTGGATGCGGGGGGGGCTAGACGGGTGGGTAGGGAGTGTAGATTTAAGTTGGAGGGTTGGGGGTAGGGACGTGTGTGGGGTGTGTTCTTTGGTGAGGTCGGTGATTTGCTGGTGGTGGAAGTAGGCGGTTTTATGGGTGTTTGGTGGGGGGGGTAGATCTAGCAGGTCATTCGGGGTAATGAGGTGGGGGTGGAGAGGGGATGAGGTTGAAGAGGAAGGTATGTGTTTTTGTGGGGGGGTGGGGGTTGTCACTTCTGGAATATAGTTAGAGGGTTTATGGTGTTGACTGGTGATTATTCGTCTTCTTTCCCTTTGTGGAGGAGAATTCGACGAAGAAGAAGAAGAAGAGGAGGAGGATAGTGGTCTGGCAGCCCTACGGATCTTGGTTAGCAGGGTGTGTTTTCTGGAGGTTTTAAAAGATTTTTGTTGTGGGCGTAAGTTGTAGCGTGAGGTTACTGAGGTAGATTGTGTGGTGTGTTTGGGTGTGTACTTGGTTTTGGGTGGGGGGGGGGGGGGGTGGCTTTCTTACTGTGGTGCCTGGGGGAGGTATCTCAGGGCTAGACGGGAGGGTTTCTGTTGTGGTCGGGGTTGTGGGTGGAGGTTTTCGTACTTGGATAAGTTGGGGAGGTACTTGACTATCAGAAGTGAAAGAAGGTGTCATGGTGGAGGAGGGTGTGATAGTGGGGGCTTGGGGTTTGTGGAGGTTAGTTTGGGGGGTATGTTGAGGAATGATTTGTCTGTTTGGTGTCGGAGGGCTTAGGTCCTTAGGGGTTTGTATGGGAATATTCATAGCCTGAGTGGAAGGGTTAGTAGGGGTGTTTAATTCCGGTTCAGACGTGTGGGGTGGGGTATTGTCTTGTGGTTTTAGAGGTTTAAACGCTCGGACGAATCTAGTTCGGAACGTGCGAGTCACGCCGTGATAATCGATGGTGACTTGATAGGCGTTTGGGACTTGTGTGATGGTGTAGGGCCCGACATAGCGAGGGCCTAATTTGTTGGTGACAGGGAGGTTGGCTACCATTACAGTGTCATGGATGGCGAAAGGGTTTTTGTCATCGGGGTTATCAGTTTTGGTGTCTTGACAGGTTTGGGCGGTATGGAGGGTGTTTTGCAGATGTTGCAATGGGTCAATTGTGGAGGTGGTGGAGGGGAGGTGAGCGTGATGGTGGAACGGCAGTAACAGGGGGGGTACGCCGTAAACACGTTCATGAGGGGAAATACCGTCTTCTCGGGGGCAGGTGTTCATGCCCCATTGTATCATCTTTATTTGTGATGGCCAGTCTGAGGTGTTAAGAGCAATAATTTTTGTCCGTAACTGATTGTTGATGGTGCGATGGCTACGTTCGCATATAGCATTTCCTTGAGGCCAGTACGGGGATGAGTGTTTAATCTTAATACCACATTGTTGGGTGAACTGTTGCCAAAAGTGTCCACTAAACTCGGGGGCATTGTCGGATAGAAGAGCAAGGGGAAGGCCGAATATAGGGAACACTTCTGTGGCAAGCAGTGTGGCGACTGTGGTGGCTGTGTGGTCTTTAACTGGGCAGGCTATTACAAATTTTGAATATACGTCAACAAATGTGACGATATAGCGGTTGCCAGCGTAAGAAGGAAACGGGCCCATGATGTCGAGGGATAGGACTTGGAACGGTTTGTTAGCAGACATGGTACCAGCTGGGCCTGGGGTGCGTGATCTATCCTTCCCCAATAAACAAGGTTTGCAGGATTCTGTCACTCGTTGTGCAATTTTGGAGGGGTTGGGGGTCCAGTATTGATCTGTCAAGATTTTTAACATCTTCTTTTGTCCAAGGTGTATGCCGTTTCCCTCGTGGATGGCAATCATGTAGTCGTGGGCAATGGTGGGGTCTAAAATTATATGACCAGAGTCTGTGGCGAGTTGATCTCCCCAGCGAGTCAGTTTCCTGAAGACATTTAACGGTATCCAGGGTGGTCTGATTCTTGCTTCCCAAGATTGAATTAGGGAGGGGGCTGAGGGGGAATTATGTTGGGGGATGAGGGTGGATAAAAGCTCCATGTTTTGAAAGGCGGCTAGGTTGGTGGGGGTCTTTGGTACTGGCAAACGTGACAGGGCGTCTGCATTGGTGTGAAGTTTTCCTGGACGATACTGTATTGTAAAGTCGTAGTCCTCTAGTGTCTCCCTCCAACGTACCAAAATGGCTGAGTTGGTTTCGCATTTACGCAACCATTGCAAAGATTGATGGTCGGTGATTATATCGAGTTTTGCGCCCAACACAAATGACCGGAAGTGGCTGAGTGCCCAAATGATCCCTAAGCACTCTCTCTTGGTGGCTGCATAATTCTGTTGTGCTTGGTTGAGGGTGGAGCTGGCATACGCTATCACATGTTCCTCTCCGTCTCTGACTTGAGCTAAAACTGCACCAATGGCGTACAGAGATACGTCGGTATAAAGACGGAAAGGTTTATGGTAATCAGGGAAAGCGACAATAGGGGCTTGGATTAGCTTTTGTTTCAAAGTGTTAAACGCGAGGTCTCTTTCAGGTGTCCAGGTGAACGGGGTGTCTTTGTGGGTGAGTTGGTGGAGGGGTCTGGCTATGGTGGCAAAGTGGGGGACGAAACGTCTGCAGTATGTGGCTAAACCTAAAAACGAACGTACTCCTTTAACGGTGGTGGGTGGGGGTTGGTTTTGTATGGCTTGAAGTTTCTTTGGGTCTGGTGCAATACCATGTTCAGATATTACGTGGCCGAGGAAATCTACCTTATTTCGGGCAATCACGCACTTTGAGGGTTTTAATTTCAACCCGGCGGCTCGGATTCTTTGAAGGACTTGTCTCAACCTGAGGAGGTGTTCTTCCCAGGTTGGTGAGTACACAATAATATCGTCTAGATAGGCTCGGCAGGTTTCCCAGGTTAGGCCATGTAATACCGCTTCCATCAAACGGGAGAAAGTGGCGGGTCCGTTACAGAGGCCAAAAGGTAGGACGTTAAATTCGTAGTGGTGGCCACCACTAGTGGAAAATGCTGTTTTTCTCTTGGTCCTCGGCCTTAATAGGCACTTGCCAATACCCTGCTTGCAAGTCGAGGGTAGTGAACCATCTGGATCCGTATAGGGAGTCAAGGGAATCGTCTATCCGGGGTAATGGCGTAGCGTCTTTAATGGTTACGTCATTCAACCTCCTGTAATCGACGCAAAAACAGGTTGACCCATCTTTCTTTTTGACTAGGACAACAGGGGAAGACCAGGGACTAATGGACGGGGTGGCAATACCGGCCTCTAACATCTCTTGGACTTGGCGTTCCTCTTCCTGACGTTGTATGGGATTTTTTCTACGGGATGGTAGGCGTATGGGGGGGCCTGTGGTGTTAATGATGTTTTGTTCTACATCGGTCTGTCCGATTTCGGTGGGTTGTTGGGCAAACACGTCACTGAACTCTAGCAATAGGTCGTACATGCCGTTTTTTTTTTGGTCGGATAATGTGTCCGGGAGAGGGGGCAATTGGAGGCTGGTAGGGGTGTCATTAAAATCTATGGGGAGGTCATCAAAAGTTTCGAGGTCTCCTATAATGAGACCTTTTGGTAATGTCAGGGATTCCTCGGAGATATTTGCCACGAGAATGTGGTTGATGCGAGCGGAAATGATGGCGGGTTGTAAGAGGCAACGATTGGGGTTGGTGGACGTGGTAGTGGGGGAAAATATCATGTGAGTTTGGGGTATGGGTCGAAGGTTCACCCATTTCTGATGGCGGGGGGGAATTTGGCATTTATCTTGAACTACAGCTGGGCTAATGATGGTGGGGGATTGACTGGCGAGCAGGTGCTTGGTACGCAAAAGGGGGGAAAGGTCACTTTGGTGGGGGTCACGCGTGAGGGGGGCATTAATGGCGCGTGTGGGAGGATCAGTGGGGCGCGGTGTGAGGGAGTTAGAAAACGAAATTGGTTGGAGGGACTGTGGAGGGTTGGTGGGGGAAGAGTGAGGTATAGAAGATGGGTTATTGGTGGAGGACTGATGTAAGGATTGGTGTTGGTTAGAATGACGGATTTGGGGAGTTTTGTCGGTGGCAGTGACGGTTTGTTTGGAGTTTATATGGATTTGGTGGTTTTGTTTGTCATGAGAGGGCGAGTTAAGTGTGGGATTTTGAAGTTTTCTAGGGGTGTGAATTGTGTGGGGGTGGAAGGGAGCTACTGACGGAAAACTGTCACAAGGGGGATTGGGGTGGGTGTGGAATAGCTGGACATTTCTGGGGGCATGGTGGGAACATAGTTGTGTCCCTTGGTCGGCACGCGTGAGGGGAGGATTAACGGCGCGTGCGGGCGGGTCAGGGTGGTGAGAGGTGAGCGAGTTAGAAAACGGGATTTGTTGGTGGGACTGCGGAGGGTTGGTGGGGAAGAGTTAGGTGTAGAACATGGGTTATTGGTGGAGGACTGGTGTATTGATTTGGGGTTGTTAACAGGACGAATGTGGGGAATTTTCTTGGTGGCAGTAACGGTCTGGTTAAAGGTTATCTGGGACTGGTGAGTTTGTTTGTCATGAGAGGGCGAGTCAAGTGTGGGGTTGTGAAGTTTTCTAGGGGTGTGAATGTGTGTGGGGGGGGTGGGGGGGGGGGGGGGGGGGAAGGGAGCTACTGACGGAAAACTGTCACAAGGGAAATTTTGTTGGTTGTGGGATAGCTGAACATTTCTGGGGGCATGGGGGAAACATTGTTGGGTACATAGGTCGGCATTTTCCCTGGAAACATGTGTACATAAACATTTGATAGAATTATGGTTACATATATCAGAGTCTGTCCTGAAAGACATGGGACATTTATCCTGGACAGTATGAGAATTGAGGGGATTACCGAGAGGGAGTTGCTTGGACTTTCTTTTCGTTTGAGGCATTTTTTTTACTGAATTGGGTGATATTTTGAGAGAACTCGGGGCAAGGGGAAGGTTTAGGAGTCACCTTAGTGCTAGCTGCAACTTGGTAACCCTGACTCAGGGTTTGTTGAGGGGGAAGCTGTTTTTTCTTTTTGTGAATGGGTTTCTGCGTGATTGGTTTGTCAGAGGCTTTGGGTTGGAATTTGTTTTTGAATGAGATCAGCCTTTGGCCGCAGTCAACCTGGGCCTGGAGTTTTTGAAGGAGGTCAAGTCCAAGGAAACCATCGTAATGTTTACAGTGGGAGGAAAATACTGTGAATGTGTGATAACAACGAGCATGGGGGGCAGGAGTAGTTACTGACAGGGGCAAAGTGTCTCCTAGGAGATTTAAGTAAGTATCAGCAGCTGAGATTAGTTCTGCTTTGGTGGTTAACAAGGGGCCAAATAGTCGGTGGTGTTGATCATAATAAGACTTGAACAAACATGACTTGGCAGCTCCCGTGTCGATTAACAAGCAGACAGGAATGTCCTTGATTTTGGCCATGTAATAAATGGGGGCAGTGCGGTCAGTTATGGCATCCCCCGCCGAGGCCATCTTGGGGGGGGGGTACTTTAAAAATCCTGGGGGTCGGTATCTACCTCCTCCAGGGTTTCCTCGGTATCCTCTGAGGTCATGATAGGGGCTATTTCTCCAGTGTGCCTTTCCTCCATTTCTTCCTCTTGTCCCAACTCCTCTTCATTTACAGAAATGCGAGGAGTAAAGGGGCGAGGTTTGGCAGAGTCACGAATTTGATGGAGGGCACACTGAGCATTACAGGCAGGGAAATCATAGGGGTTGATAATTACTAAGGTAGGGTTTTTACTTTGGTAGGTGTTGTAGGTTTTGTTCCGGTTGAAGATTCTGCGTGGCTGGGTAGGTTGGAACCGGGGTCTACTGGGTTGGGGCTTGCCGGAAGGGTAGGTGGGTCTGTTGTGGAAGGATGAGGATGGGTAGGCATTCTTGGAGTTTTGGTGGTCGGGGTGCTGCGGGTGCGTGGGAAACCAGCGATTTGGGTGGGTGCTTCTGTGCGCACTGCCAAAATGCGTCGGATCGTGATGAGATCTTTTTGGTATCCGACGAAATCGTGCACACGGAAATGGTCTTTTACTGCTGAGGGCAATATTGATACAAGGTTGACCAGAATCTGCTGTTCTTGTTGGATTCTGGTCAATGTGGGGAAAGAAACTTTTATGTGTTGGGCGATCTTATTCACTGTGGCATCTAGATCGCCTTCGAATTTAGTGTCTTGGATACGGGTGTGGGCCACGAAAACGCCCAACGAAGGCTTAATGGCTTCTATCACTATTGGGCGAAATTCGTCCCATGTGAGAGCAGGGTGCACTTGATAGACAACTAGGGAAACGGCTTTTCCCAGGTGCGTTAATGTCAAGGCTATTTTTTCTGCATCCGTGGTATAAACTAGGTCAAGTACGGGTTTCACTATGTCCATGAACGTTTCGATCTCGTAAGTTTCTCCATCATAATGTGGGATGGAAATGTGAGAACGGTGCGCCATGATGTTATTGTGTTCTGGCTGTTCCAAACTTGCAATGTAATGCAACCTTTTATCCGAATCAAGAACCACCGCTGCCGCCAATGTTATGCCCTGTTTTTCTACAGGATTAACTTGGGTAATGTGGGTTCTAACTGACTGGGTATATAAGGCTGCATGCACAATACAAGGTATGAGGAATAGAGAACACAAAATAAACACACGGTAACAAGACACACGATCACGTTTATTTAAGTAGGTTAATAGGGAGCATAGGAAAGTAGGAATACTCGTACAAGACAAATGATAGAAATGAACCGCTAGCATTAGTGGATCTGGATGGAGCCTAGTCTCCCACTTCCAACGTTCAGGTATACTCTTCTGATCACTGGTTTGGTTCGCAAGTTTATATACTGGAAGACCTCAATGTTATTTATGGATTCAATTTCACTAATTAGATTTATTACTTGCAGGTCTGGTGCACAAGTAGTAGTTCACAGACTAGAATTAGACACGCGTATGTTTTAGAGCACGGGAATTCTAGTAACCTCAGGGGGTACTGATCTAAGTTTTATATTCTTATGGTAGAAATACGTAGAACACAAATCAGTGGGCGAACGTTAGATATCACTAGGGTTTTAATATCTGGATAAAGGTAATTACGAGAGTTAATGTCGCCTGTTAATTAATGAACACTGATACGCTTAGTACTTCCCAAATGGAATGGTTATATATGAATTACACTGAGCAAAGATATAGCCACTTCATAGAAAGATTAATAAGTGAATTTCTAATTAGTACTATAACACGTTAGTACTAATAAAGTGAATCTTGGATAGTATTTTGTTGGTCTGGTCCTGGTTATCTTGCGTCCGTGATGTTGGGGGCTAACGACTGGTTCCGCGGCCGTCCAGGTGGTCCATATGTAGGAAGTTCTCACGACGGATCTCTTGGCGATCGGTGCTGGCTACACGCTTATATACCCACTAGTGTGTGTGAAGGTTATAAGGTGCACTTAGATTCTTGTACGTGGACAGATTCTTCTATCTCCAATCTGCCACGGAGTCTGCTGGCTCTGGAATCTCACAACTCAGGAACAACACAAGGGCAGAGCTAGAGGTCAACTTCAGGGGGTCAGCCACTGGTTGGTGTCTATCTTTCAACTGATTTTACTGGGGGCTGGAGCTGGGTTTATAGGCTCGGTTTTGGACCCTGTAGGCCATAGGGATCTCGAGTCTTATGGACTTATTTGAGCTCTCAATAGATACGGGGACTAGGTAAGGTGGTGACTACTGTTGTGGCACATGGCTATAGGGAGCCTTTATAATGTGATATAACTGAGCCTTAGTAAGAGGTACTATTTTGGCTATACTGGAAGTATTGAGGGGAGGGAGACTGGATCTACTTTGCGGGGAGGACTGGGACAGCTGTGATAGGGGCGTCTCTCTTATTTTGCTCAGTCTTCATTCTATGGTATAGCTGAGGTGCTAATTTGATTATCTGAGTATGCAAGAAAGGTGAATGGGTTATTGTGGGTTAATAGAGGTTAGTAAGGGGGTTAGTCATGCATGGTTAGTTCATTGATAGGAAGAATTCCTGTGCTACCTGGCAATGACCCGGAAGTCAAAACAGGGGTCAGGTATACCTCCGCAGGGGTGGGGGTCTCCCTCCTTGGGTGGGTAAAAAGGGGTAGCTGGGCGCCCTCTCTCTGGGATGGTCGTCCGGCGGCTGTGGCTAGGGGCTTGCCATATCACAAGTGTTTGTAATAACCCTCTGTTTATGAGACAGATGTGGGTGTTCTTAATACCAAAACCGAAGGTGCCTTGGCTAGCTGGTTTTAATCGGTTGGTTGTTAATTGTATGGTTTGCTGAATGTGGTGGAGACTGGGTTGCTAACTCTCCCACATTTATCTGGAAGTATGGCAATAGAAGTTAGTCACTGGCGAGGCGGCTAGCCTCGCACTGACGATCATTGGGTGCAGGGTTGTGAATGGGTTGTAAGGGAATAGATGGCATGCAAGGGGTTAGTAAAGTTCTAATGTTGTTCCGGCCTACTAAGGGAAGGTAGGCTGGATAGGAGTATATATATAAAAGGTTGGAGAGTGTTAGCAACGGAAGAATCAAGGATTTTCAAGAGGTATGAGGGAGAGGCTAGGTCGGAAAAGAGTCGAGGAGCGCGGGGTGTTAATGAGAGGGAGAGAGTTCAGGGGGCTACGTGGAAATTTGACCCTAAGGTCTCCGGGCGTGGGGGTGGCATTAGGCTACAGTTGATATTGGAGTTTGGGGGGAAAGGACAGTGAAAGTACATTAGCCAAATGCTACCGGGGGATGTGTAAATACGGGGTGGTATAGGAGTCTGGAAAAGATAGGATCATGTGGACTGTGGGCTGTGGGGAAGGGGAGGTTAACTGTAGGTGTGTGCTTGACTGTGGATAAAAGTAGAGAAAAACATGGTGTAATATTACTCGTCAATACGAGGGGTTATGGACACTATTATTTTGACACAATTTCTTGCTGATCTAGCTGTCCCTGGGAACTGCGATTTCTATGAAATATAGACCAAAGAAAAGCGGCAGTTCGTAGGGGTACTTCGTTATTGTTTCGTGCTACTATGATAGACAATGGAAAAAAAAGGTTATCTATACAATCTCTGGTTGGGGTAAGAATTAGAGTTACTGCATGGTGGCTAACATCTTCAGTCATTATCTCTGTCTAGGTCTTACAGGAATAATGGTTATATATACAATGGTGTACCCGTGGGTATCATAGTTTCTTATTAATTATGACATGGGGTTTTAACATACTACTTCTCGGATGGAAGAACATACATAGATTTATGGGGGCGGTTGGTCTTCAGAAACTTAGTCTGGCAAGACAAGGTATTTTAACCCTTAATTAGCGGCTCACCACATAAGTCGTATTTAATAAAGCTGGACTATGTGGCGGCGCTCGACATAGGTCGAGTGGCAATTTCAGCACGTAATGTTGCTGAGAGAGAGAGACAAGTGGTGGCAGGAGAGTAGCGAGCGTATGACTGCTCCAGACCACCGCGGCGAACATACTGACACGAATCCCAGCTCCCTCCTCCCTCTCTCACTCGCTATATAAGAATTGTATCGGGAGAAGTGGCTAATTACATGCTTTTTGCACTCGCGTTGCACGGTTATTGCAAGAAAACTAGCCATCATAAAAGGATCGTTATGGTGTCATTCGAAAGCTCTGTTTATGCCCTTTCAGGGATAGGTACTTGTTGTACGTTCTGGGTCTTATTTAGGCATGAAACTGATCACGTAAACAGCCCTATTTTGGCTTAAAAACACCCCGCTGGGCGGTACATATAAATAAACCGCATAGGCCGCTCGTAAGTGTTAAGGGTGAACATATTACTTCTCGGATGGAAGAACATACATAGATTTATGGCTGTCTGAACTGGTTGGCATTGGCTCAACCTAGGGACAGGGCATGGGTGTTTTAACCTGGGAGGAACATACATAAATTTATGGGGCGATTGGTCTTCAGAAACTTAGTCTGGCAAGACAAGGTATTTTAGGGTATGTTGATATTAATATCCTAACTTAGGGACAGGGCATGGGTGTATTAACTGTACGGTGTATTTATGTTCGTCATCATGTAGGTAGAGGTGTAGGACACGAGGGGTAGTGTATGTGAGGTGTGGGAAAGGTCAGTGTTTAGAAGGGGTAGGCAGGTGTGGTTTGGAGCTGCTTAGCCCTGCGGGCTTGGGCCTGTCTGAACTGGTTGGCTCGGTCAGCTGGTCCTTTCGTTCTGTGGACGTTTCTTTCGGGTGTTTCTGTGTGGTGTTCGCTCGTGGCTTCTGTGGAGGGCTTCTCGTTCTGGGGCATTTTAGTAACCACTTAAAAATCCAGTTAAAACTAGAATTTGTATGATCAAGGAAAATAAGTAGGCCTAACTGTAGCCTAGTATGGAGTGGGAGGAGTAAATATTGTAATTAATGAACCAAGGCGGTCCTCTAATTACAGATTATATTTTCCTTAAAATGCCCCAGAACGAGAAGCCCACCACAGAAGCCACGAGCGAACACCACACAGAAACACCCGAAAGAAAGGTCCACAGAACGAAAGGAGCAGCTGACCGAGCCAGCCAATTCAGACAGGCCCAAGCCCGCAGGGCTAAACAGCTCCAGGCCGCACCTACCTGCCCCTTCTAAACTGACCATTTTTCCACACCTCACGTACACTACTCCCTCGTGTCCTACACTTCTAACTACAATGATGATGAACAGGAATATACATTCATATTAAAAAACACCCATGCCCTGTCCCTAGGTTGAGCCAAGACCAACAAATCAGACAGCCATATATCTATGTATGTTCTTACATCCGAGAAGTAGATGTTATATATCTTAGAAGTTAAAACACCCACGCCTGTCCCTAGACCTCGTATATCATTTCCCATGACGAGTATAGATAAATGTAACCCGTGCTCAGTCGCCCCCTTGCATTGTTCCTCTAGTAACTAAGTGTCTCTATAATATTAACTGCCACCAGTATCGATACGACATAGCGGCACTGTCCTTGTGTCGTATTGTGCCAAGTGCAGATCAACCAGGTTTCATCACCTTATTAGGACGACGACTATAATGTCGTCGTTCATCGATGTATTCAATCCTTAGGTTACGTATTAATATTAACATTCCCTAACATATCTTGTCTTGCCAGACTAAGTTTCTGAAGACTCATCGCCCATAAAATCTATGTATTCAATCCTTAGGTTAAGTATTAATATCAACATACCCTAAAATACCTTGTCTTGCCAGACTAAGTTTCTGAAGACAATCGCCCCATAAATCTATGTATTCAATCCTTAGGTTAAGTATTAATATCAACATACCCTAAAATACCTTGTCTTGCCAGACTCAGTTTCTGAAGACCAATCGCCCCCATAAATCTATGTATTCAATCCTTAGGTTAAGTATTAATATCAACATACCCTAAAATACCTTGTCTTGCCAGACTAAGTTTCTGAAGACAATCGCCCCATAAATCTATGTATTCAATCCTTAGGTTAATTATATTTATCCGCCATTGTGTTCATCTTTTCCATTTACTTTTCCACAATTGTTATACGTCTTCCACTCACCTCCTTCGTATCCACAGTCCACACTACGCCCATTTGCTTCGTGTCCTACACCTCTTACCCCAACCAGAGATTGTATAGATAACCTTGTTACCAGTATCTGTCATAAGTACCTCGAAACAATAACTAAGTACCCCTACGAACTGCCGCTTTTCTTGGTATATATATTTCATAGAAAACGCAGTTCCCAGGGACAGCTAGACGTGCAAAAGCTTGTGCCAACTAATAGTATCCATAACCCCTCGTACTGACGAAGAATAATACACCATGTCTTTCCCCACTTTACCCACAGTCAAGCACACACCTACAGTTCACCTCCTTCTCCCCCCCCAGCCCCACAGTCCACATAATTATATCTTTTCCAGACTCATATACCACCCCCTAGTTGCATTCCCCGGTAGCATTTGGCTAACGTACTTTCACTGCCTTTTCAAACTCCAATATCAACTGCAGCCTAATGCCACCCCCACGCCCAGAGACCTGAGGGTCAAATTTCACTGTATCCCCCTGAGCTTCCCCCCCTCTCATTAAGATACCCCGCGCTTCTCGACTCTGTCCGACCTAGCCTCTCTCTCCTACCTCTTGAAGATCCTTGATTTTTCCATTGCTAACGCTCTCCAACCTTTTATATATATATTCCTATCCAGCCTGCCTTCCCTTAATAGGCCAGAACAACATTAGAACTTTACTAACCCCTTGCATGCCATCTATTCTCTTACAACCTATTCACAACCCTGCACCCAATGGTCGTCGGTGCGAGGCTAGCTGCCTCACCAGTAACTAACTTCTATTGCCATACTTCCAGATAAATGTGGCAGAGTTAGCAACCAGTCTCCACCACATCCAGCAAACCATACGATTAACAACCAACCGATTAAAACCAGCTAGCCAAGGCACCTTCGGTTTGGATATTAAGAAGACTGTATATCTGTCTCATAAACAGAGGGTTATTACAAACACTGGTGATATGGCAAGCCCCTAGCCACAGCCGCCGGACGACCATCCCAGAGAGAGAGCGCCCAGCTACCCCTTTTTTTACCCACCCGAGGAGGGAGACCCCCACCCCCGCGGAGGTATACCTGACCCCTGTTTTGACTTCTGAGTCATTGCCAGGTAGCACAGGAATTCTTCCTATCAATGAACTAACCATGCATGACTAACACCTTTACTAACCTCTATTAACTCACAATAAACCATTTACCTTTCTTGCATACTCTGATCACTAAATTAGCACCTCAGCTATACCATAGAATGAAGATTGAACAATCTAAGAGAGACGCTCCTATCACAGCTGTCCCCATCCTCCTCGCAAAGTAGATCCAGTCTCTCTCCCCTAAATACTTCCAGTGTAGCCAAAATAGTACCTCTTACTAAGGCTCAGTTATATCTTATGAGGGCTTCCTATAGCCATGTGCCACAACAGTAATCACCACCTTACCTAGTCCCCGTATCTATTGAGAGCTCAAATAAGTCCATAAGACTCGAGATCCCTATGGCCTACAGGGCCCAAAACCGAGCCTATAAACCCAGCTCCAGCCCCCAGCAAAATCAGTTGAAAGCTAGACACCAACCAGTGGTCACTACCCTGAAGTTAACCTCTAGCTCTGCCCTTGTGTTGTTCCGGAGTTGAGAGATTCCAGAGCCGGCAGACTCCGTGGCAGACTTGAATAGAAGGACCTGTCCACGTATTGGAGAACTTCATACATATGGACACCCTGGACGGCCGCGGAACCAGTCGCTAGCCCCCAACATCATGGACGCAAGATAACCAGGACCAGACCCATCAAATACTACCCAAGATTCACTCTATCAGTACTACATTACTACAGTGCTATTTAGAGATTTCACTTATTCATATTTCTACGAAGTGGCTATCTCTTTGCCCCAGTATAATTCATATAACCATTCAATTAGGAAGTGCTAAGTGTATCAGTGTTCATTAATTAGCAGGCGATACTAACTCTCGTAATCAACCATATACCTAGATATTATTACATAGAAGTGAAACCCTAGTGATATCTGAATGTTCGCCCACTGATTTGCGTTCTATGTATTTCTGAGACAAGAATATAAAACTTAGATCAGTAACCCCTGAGGTTACTAGAATTCCCGTGCTCTAAAATACGCGTGTCTAATCTAGTCTGTGAACTACTACTTGTGCACCCGAGCTACCAGTAATAAATCTAACAGTGAATATGATTCTATAAGTAACATTGATGGTCTTCGGTATATAAACCTGTTGAATTAAAGCCAGTGATCAGAAGATTAATACCTGAACGTTGGAAGTGGGAGACTAGGCTCCATCCAGATCCACTTATGCTAGTGTTGTTCAAATCTATATTTTGTCTTGCACGAGTCTTTCAGAAGTGGTATATCAATAAACGTGATCGTGTATCTTGTTACCGTGTGTTTCTTTGTGTTCTCTATTCCTCATACCTTGTATTGTGCATGCAGCCTTATATACCCAGTCAATTAGAACTCACATTACCCAAGTTAATCCTGTAGAAAAACAGGACATAACACTCCTCCCACTCACTAATACTCTAATTTGTGTTACTGCTTCACCTATTGTATATTATTATTATTATTGTTATTATATATATACCGTATATATATATATATATATATATATATATATATATATATATATATATATATATATACATATATATATATATATATATATATATATAATATATATATATATATATATATATATATATATATATATATATATATATATATAATATAATATATAAATAAGGGTGATATAGATGAGGTATTAAATTTAAAGCTAAAGAACGGCGACATGCATAACCCGCTCAAATGGTTTCAAGTTAGATAACTTTAGATTTAGTGTGTGTGCATATCGCTAGAAAGACGAAGATGAGATAATATGATAGGTGTTTAAGTGGATGAAAGGTATCAATAAGGGAGATATATTAAAGCTTAATAACGGCGAGATAACCCGTTCAAATGGCTTCAAATTGGGTAAGTTCCGCTTTATAAAATATCTAGGTAAGCACTGGTTTGGGAACAGAGGTGTAGAAGTGTGGAATAGATTGCCTAGTGCAGTGATTAGCTCAGAAACGGTAGACAATTTCAAGTGCAAACTGGATAGACACATGCAAGATATGGGTTGGGTGTGAACGGGATATGCCTCTTGTGGGCCGGTCGGCCTTATGCAGATTTCCAGTTTCGTGTGTTTTAATATACAATCAATCAACATAAACTTCATAACAATTATATATAGTTATAATACAATACCTCCAATTACAATATACAGTACACCTACCACACCTTAATAATGTTCTTAGTTGTGTAGTATAGCATAGCTAACAATAGATAGCCATAATTGTGATATTATACTTTATCGGGTACGGTACGTAAAATACAATTACAATAAAATAAATACACAGAGTATTGGTATTTTCTATAAGAAACAAAATGCTTAGAATTATAAGAAAAAGTCACCATTTCGCTAGCCTACGATTGATACTATCTTAATCTCAAAATTGCGTAATGTGTGTTGTTTGCACAACACACTAAACACAATATATTGCTTGCCATTATAAAGACAGAGTGACGGTACAGCTTCTTTCTTCAGGAGTCTCTTGTTCTTTGGACTTCCAATACCAAGTAAACGACTTTTCATATCATCAACTAAGTCATCTTTTGGTAAAGTGGACAGAACAAACAATAGCATGCTCTGGATTCACGACATCAGCTCGGCGACACAAGTTTATACATATTTTCCTGTACTGTTCATCTCTTGGAAATCGATAATATCTAATGTTTGTACCTGCTGTCTTAGGTGTGCTGTGTAAGTGGATCCTGGGTGTGACAGAGATCTGCCTTGTGTGGGCCGATCGGCTTTTTGTAGACTCCCATTTTCTTATGTTCTTATGTCCCATTCCCCCCCCCCCCATCCCCACCTGGGGTCATCAATGGAGATTC
>CM064566.1:1094951-1183925 GCA_032716605.1 Paralithodes platypus | reverse complement strand
TACACTTATAAATTAATAATCTTTTGTTTACTCCACCTTAATATAACTTTTAGATAGCTTCAGAATGCACCTAAAATTAATCAAAACTGCAAAATGTTATGGGCCCCCCCCCCCCCCCAAGCTGAGTAGGATCGCTTCGCTCGCCACCCACACCCATGAATAGTGGGTCCTTTATAACATGTGCGTCCACTACAGGTATCTCTGTGGGCGCCCCTCGCCATATGGAACGTATGGGAAGCGAGAGAATGACCAAGAGGGTGTACGAGAGCGAGGTGGAAGGACAGAGAGGGAGAGGTAGACCGAAGGAGAGGTGGAAGGATGGAGTGAGGAAGTATATGAATGAAGGCGGTGCTGGTTGGGAGGAGGGGCGTCGACTGACTGGGGACAGAGGTGCTTGGGGGCGCTTCGTTCGTGGCCACCCCTTCGGGGATCATGGCGTCGGGCAATAGATAGACTTATCAGCAGTTTCCAGCCTCCAACAAAATATAATTTATATGAATACAGTACAGTACTCTCGTTATGAATTATGGTAACAATGATTTCGTATTTACCTCCACAGGTGGGCTCGTGTCAGCACTTTTGCGGCGTTTCTTCTGGCTGGAGCCTGTAGCGGGAGGTGTCTGGGATGGAGGGGGCATGCCAGAGTCCTGTCCACCACTCTCGGGGTCATCCGTCGTCTCCTTGACACCGGAAGTAGAGGGCTGAGTGGCGTCCTGCTCGGATTCTTGGAACTGAAAGAAAGTCATATATTTACTATTTCATTAATAAATATAAATTGTATATTATTTCGCGCAGACGAAAGTCTAGCTTTATATATATGATGCACAATGAGATTAGGTTAAATTTATCTATAATTGATATGTACCTTGAAAATAAATATTGATACGTAAATACAGTACATGTGATGTTTATATGAAGCCTTCCTTTATAAATGTATACCTACAATAAATCACAAAAGAAGTATACAGTATATGGAGAAGATAAATATGTTATAACCAACAATATTAGGTAAATGGGAGAATATTATTACACTTTTCAGTTTTAAAAACGAGAACTTATATATATTGTTGCTGGTTATTACTTGTTCTTATATTTTCCCATGTACAGTGCACCCCAAGTAAATGCGCCTATATGGGCTGCAAAATGCGCCGCATTTACGGAATCCGCATATTGTGGAGTTAATAATCAATGGGAATAAATGCTTATGGTCAGACAGCCCCTCCGAACTAACCCCTTTTTAGCATACCATACACCCGATAACCCACCCAATAACCATTTCTGAAAGAAAGATACACTTTACATTAGAAATATCAAATAAAACAACAAATATAACACCATTTAGATAGAGGACTGCTGGGCATGATGGAAGGGAGGGAGGATATCGGCCGCATTTTCGGTAGGCGACACTCGGTAATATGGCGGGAAGTACGTATTTTCCCTTGAATCAAAACGGCCAAACCGCATATACAGAATTTTGAGCCGCATTTACAGAGTCCTTAAAATATATTATTTCTGATTAGCCACCGCATATAGGGAATCCGCATTTACTGAAGGCGCATTTAGTGGGGGAGCACTGTATCTATTATTGTCACACATATTAGGTATGCTTACATTATTGAAATGTTTGTGGACATACAGTAATGCAAGTAATGGTCACTCTTCTGTAAATCTAAAAGGGCTTACTTAAGAATGGGAAAGGGGTGGGACCTTCATTTTTTTTTTTTTTTTTCTGATGTACTGTATATTAGTGTTCTCACCTTAGCTGTGACCCGGGTCTTGACGCGGGCAATGTGCCCTTTCAGGAAGGAGAACTTTTGTAGGATCCAGTCGTCCCTCGCTGACCTTGGCCTCCCCTCGATAGTCCCAGGTGTGCCCGCACCACTCTTCTCGTCGGTCATTTTCGCATACCGGGTCCGCATGCCCGCCACCCACATGTACAGATTTGCTCCTGTGGAAACATAAACATTTATTAGGCAATGGACATATTGTATAAATGGTTTATATATCGCCGTGAACAGGTAAAAGATAGGTGCATAATCAAATATAGATTCAATGAAAAAAACATAGAATTTGAATGGAATGTAGGTGATATTGGCAACACAGCATAATAATATATGGGACTTTCAACAAATTTTAACCAAATCATGATGTATTTAACGTATGAAACACCTGGAATCGAACCAAGAACACAACAACAAGGTATTAAAACACTTAATAACACAATACAAGCTTTATTTGGGGTACTTACCTGTGACACTAGGAACCAGGGTGGCAGCCTTCTCGACGAACATGCGCACCTTCCTCTGGCTGTCCTTATATTCCTTCATGTGTTTCCGGTAGAGCATGGGGTTATACCTCACCCAGTCAACCAGCATGTCCTCCGTCTCGTCGTTGAATAGGACCCGGGTCAGTTTCTTCTTTTTGATGGCCCCATACACGGGTCTGTCTTCGGCCATGCTGTTCTGGGAGTTGCCGGGGTCGTCCACGCCAGACATGCCTTCTGCCTCATCGCCCTCCACTGTGGCTGGGGAGCAGGGTTGGAAAAAAATCATATTTTTTTAATAAAAATCAAATTAATTTATTTTTTTATTAAAATCCCAGATTTATTTGATTAAAATCAATTTATTTTTATTTGTTTACACAAACTTCCATTTTGCGCAAAATATGTATAATATTGTAAGTATATATATTCCTACATCTTAACCCTCTCACCACGGAAGGGCTCTTGAACGCCCATAAAAAAGCATATAACAGGTACCCGGAAGGCCTCTTGAACGCCCAGTGGTTGAAAGCCTGTGAGCTTCTTGTGCGAGGCGTCGGTCCGACGCATGTAAACAACAGCCGGCTGGACCGACGCCCCGCATCTCCGGCCACAAGAAGGAGAGCGTCGCTTGTTCGTGTGTGCCTGCATGTTGTTGTTAAGTATCGAAAAGTGGTGTAAAGTGGCTGTTTTGGCCATAAAGTTATCTCCAATGAAATCATCATCACAGCTCAACCAGTTGACTTAGAGAGCTCTACTTAATGCCATTCTACAGGTACATAACACAGCTACGCTTGGGGATGCGCGGGAATGCGGGAAGCAGTCTGATTAACGAATATACGGTAGCCTAGCCTAGACGTTTTTCGGCCAAAACACCCGGGTTTCGAGGAATATGTATATAATACATAGCCGGGGCTGGAGGGTAATTAAAGGCTATTATTTTTATTAGATTATGTCAGAAAAACAATTAAATCAAAGTAATTTAACCCTCGCCGAACAGCCATTTAAACCTTCCTGCCAATGCTGAATCTGGATGAATCGTCGAATTCTGAGGATTTTGGCACGCTTATAAATACGCCAAAAATAGGCCTTACCTAGGTTATATATATATACTGTATAATTATATATATATACATATATATATATATACCGGTATATATATATCTATCTATCTATCTATCTATATGCTCAGGCCCAATCCCCATTTTGGGGGTAGCCGACTCAAGACAGAGCAAGAACAGGGAAAACACAAAAACAACATAAAACAAAAAAATAAACACAGATAAAAAACACAAACTCTCACACATCCAGGTCACCCAGAAGACCCAGAGACCAGGGTTACCAAGGTCGCTCCAGCACTCCGCGGGCCCTGACCACCAGGAGAGGTTCCGATCTCGGCAGGCAGACATGCAGCGGAGCCAAAGCGACAAGCCCTCCCACCACACTTCCAGGCACACCCTTCATATTAATCGTCTCCCCGGGCCAGGCGCCTGATGGACTATTATCTAGTCCAACTTGCGCCGACCCCTTACTCCAAATGACCACGTGTTCACTCAACTATTCACAAGCATTCTCCATTCACTCCTGTCCACCACCACTTCCCCTGCCTGATCTATAGTCATTCCTCTATCATCCAAAGCCTTTCTTACACAGTCTCTCCATCTCAATGGGGGTCTTCCTGCCCTTCTATCTCCCCTTGTACCTGACTCACATATTCTCTTTGTAAGCCTTTCATCTCCCATTCGTTCAACATGACCATACCAGCTCAGCACCCTTCTGTCCACTCTGGCTGACAAATGTTCCTGCTGCCCCACTCTCCTACGTATCTCTTCATTTCTCAATCTGTCTCTACGAGTAACTCCACACATACTCCTCAAGCAGCTCATCTCCATCACATCCAGCCCTCTTTTCTCCTTTTTCTTCAGAGCCCATGTCTCAGCCCCATACATCACTGTTGGCACAACAATTCCTTGATACAGTGCACTTTTTACTTTCACTCCGAGATTTCTCGTCTTCCACATAAGAACATAAGAACATAAGAAAATGGGAGTCTGCAGAAAGCCGATTGGCCTAAGCAAGGCAGATCCCTGTCCCACACAACCCCAATTCATTACAAAGCCCAATTATAGGCTCCACACTCTAATACCCTGAGGATCATCTTACCAAAACGGTTAGAGATTAACGCAGGATTATGGAGGTCTGCAGAGCGCTGATTGGCCCAACCCGGCTGATCCCCCTTCACACCCAACCCTTCTCGTCCATATGCTTATCCAATTTTATCTTAAAGCTCCCTACAGTTTTAGATCCCACTATAGCACTTGGTATTCCATTCCACCCGTCTACAACTCTGTTACCAAACCAATACTTGCCTATATCTTTTCTGAAACGAAATTTATCTAATTTGAAACCATTGGTACGAGTTCTTTCGCTATCACTGAGCTTTAGTACATTTGCTCCGAAAACCTTCCTTCCTTCACACATATATATATATACTGTATATATACTGTATATACAGTATATATATATATATATATATATATATATATATATATATATATACAGTATATATATACTGTATATATATATATATATATATATATATATATATATTGTTAGTAGTTTTGGCAAATCCAACGTCAAGGCTATTAACCTAATTGCAATGACGACTTGTCTATTTTGACTGCTATGTCGTCATTCCAACCGCGGTTAAAAAGAAAACGTCTAGTCTACTCCTTATCTTGCTCTAGGAGACGTTGTACATTAACCAAAACTACCACCGAAGGTGAAAAAAGCATAGAAGAGAAGAAAAAGGGGTTTACCTTAGTTACCGCTTAAGGCCCATCCCGTGTTCCGTCGTGTGCAGATCCCTGTCGAACGTGCGCATGAGCGACCCTCTCTTGTCATCATTTTTTCACGCGTTCCATTGAATGAAGTCGCTTTTGTTGTGCTCCTTTAATTCACCCTGTTTAGGTTCGTTTCGGCTTATCTGGCCTTCTTTTTTGTTAGACAGATGTTACGTGATCTAGGGCACACGTAAATGGGCTCCTAAGTGTGTATAATGGAGACGCGTGTGGAAATAGCCTACCGAAGGTACGGGGGCGCCTGGCGTTCCTCGTATATGTTTTTCATTCTTTCTCTTTTCATATTCTTTTTTCCTGTTAGTCTGGGCATAGTTTAGCTTTTAGCTTAATTTAGCCTAGCTCGTTTTCTCATTCAGGAATTGCTATGCGCCTATGAGTTTTCATTTTTTCATAGCCTAGGTGTACCGTTGGTAAACAATCTGAGATTTCGTTGGTGGCGGTGCTGTTTGTAGAGTTTGTGTCGGCCGCATTATTAGCGTTATTCCCGAGTCCCCCCTTTCGAGTCCTTCACTGTGTCTCAAGGGCCTGGGCGACAGGTGGTTCGTGATACTCCAGGGGTACCCCACGGGGGCCCCTCTTTCACACCACAGGGTTTTTCGCCCCTGACACATTCTCTGCTCACGGCTAGGCCACCCTTTTTCTCACCAGTTTCATTTATTGGTTTTTGTTTCTCTTCCTGTTTCACCTCCATCCTTTCATAGTCTTTTGCCCAATCCAGGGGTACCTCACGGGGGCCCCTGTTTGTGCGAAACCACCCTCCCTGCCACTTCTCCTCATGGGCTTTGCTCTATCTCTGTGGGTTGGGTGGTTCCTGGGGGATGTGCCTCCTCTCCCCTGGTGTGTCTTCCTTGCCTCTCCTTTTACCGGTTGAGTCAGGATAAATTCAAGGAAGACACTGCTCAGCTTGATGGCCATCATTGCTTGGAGTTCATAAGGAGATGACGCATTTTTTGTGGCCTTTTTTGGTATTCCCTAGACGCTCCTCTCGCTTTTTTCGGCGCCGGACCATCTCGGCCGGTCCCGCAAATTTGCGGGAGCTCGATTCGGTCCTCTGGGACGTTTCGGCTCCCCGCAAATTTGCGGAGATCGTTGGGGGGTCTCGCAAAATTGCGGGAGGGTGGTGTCGGTATGGTTATGCCTCCATTGGCCCGCAAATTTGCGGTAATAGTTGGCTTTCACTATTGACTTTTTTTATGTCATCTTGTTGCCTGATACTATATTGGTGTATGCACTTTACTGGTGTTATAGGCCCTGCATGTAAGATGTTGAGTGGTGGTTAACACTTTCTCCATCTTTGCAGGTTCTGCTAGTGCTCTTCCGCCTCGGCCGCCCTCCTCACCTACCTCTGTGCTCCCAGTTTAGGGTGAGTACGGATACCTGTTTGCATGTGTGTTCCTGTTTCCCCATGCTCCTTCCCTGGTTCTTCTTGGACATTCTCTCCACTTACTCCTTCGACGTGCTGATTATGGTGTGTGTTCTTCTTGTGCAGGTCGGCTGCCTTGCTTTCGCCTTGGTTGTCGCTCCCCGTGCTTGGAGAGCCACAAGTCCTGCTTGCGCCACTCGCTCTGTGTGTCCTCTACGGCCTACCTCCCTGCTCTGTGTGGCACGTGTCTGGCCCTGGTGGATGTGCTGCACCATGGCCCTGGTTCCTCGGCGGCGGCTGTGGCCTCTGCTTCCCTTCCGTCGGTGTGGACGATGGTCTCCCGCCACATTAGGACTGTGGGCCACCGTTCCCCGGCCTTTGTTGCCGACCGGATCCGCGTCGCCCTGGGTATCCCTGACCCGACTGAAGGCCGTTCACCTGGCCCTCTCCCTGCTCGGGCCCTCTCCCCTGGGTCCCGCAGCCGGTCGTCACATCGTCGGGGGGTTCCCCAGCTCCGTCCACTCTCTCGCTCGCCTCGTCGTCCGTCCTCTACTGCCCCTCGTCGTCCTCCTGATCGCCTTGACGACACCCATCGCCCTCGTCATGGTTCTCGCACTGAGGCCGGGGTTAGCGGCTCTGCCCCTGTGCGCCCTCCCCTGGCCTCTACGGATAGGGGCTCTACTCCCTTCCGCCCGCTTCCCCAGCCCAGACGACTTCCTCTTACGTTGTCCTCTCCGCGCGCGGTTGTTCATGCTGTAGCTGGCCCTCTGCTCCCTCCTCCTACACTGTCCAGGAGGGTCCGCCTGGATGTCGTTGCTTCTCCTACTTCACCTGCTTCAGTGCCTATTCTTCCTTCACGGTCTCGTCCCACGGTGGAGGTCCCTCCCTCCTCCGCCTCGGTGTCGGGCCGCCCTGTTATCTCAGCCCCGGGGATCCTTGCTCTGTTTCCCCCCGCGGCTCCTTCTGGCCTCCTTTCACCCGGCCAGCCTTCCCACTCCCGTCGTCCTGCTCCTCCTCATTCTTCTCTTCCTGACCTTCACTTACCGTCTCGCCAGGGGGGTACCCCTCCTCTTGCCTCGGTGGGGTTTCGCGAGGTTTCGGGGTCCCCTTTCTCAGGAGCTGACGTGTCGCTGGAAGAGGGGGATGCACGGTGCTGTTTCCCCCTCGGCCGTTCGTGATCGGGGACGAGTCCCTCAAAGGCGACACAACCGTCGTCGCTCGCCTTCCTTGGGCCGCGACGCTGCTGGTTCGTGTCGTGGGTCTCGCTCCCTCTCACGCTCGCCCCTGCGGGCCGACCAATCTGGGGGGGGGGTCGCCTCTCTCGGATCGATTGTCGGCTATGCAGGGCTGGGTTGTGTCACGCTTCGACGGGCGCTTGGAGTCGATGGCAGACTCCCTCTTCTCGCGCTTCTTGGCGGTGACTCATCCTCAGCGCCTCACCCTACCTACCCCTGCTACGGTCCCCCTCCCTTCTGCAGGCCTACGCTCTGGTCAGACTTCAGCCGCCCTGACGTCCTTCCGGCTGTTCAGTCCCTGGCTGTGTTGACGGGTCTGTCCTCCTATGGGACGGGTTTGTGCGACGCCGGTACGCCTGGCTTAGCCATCATGCTCGGTCACCCTCTCCCATTGGAGGCCTGGTTTGCTGAGGCCTTCGACTTCACACACCGATCCGTCGACGGCTCTCCTTCAGTCGCTCCCCCGGAGTCATCACTGATTTTGCCTCCTCTTGTGTCTGTCGGCGGGTTGGACGGCGCGTTCTGGTCCTGGATGAGCGCGCCCGTTCTTGAACTTTGTTCTATTGCTACCCCGTTCTTCTCTCACCCGGATCAGCCCTCTGTCGCCAAGGTTTTTCCCTTGCGACAGAGGGTGTCGGACTTATTGTCTTGTCTTTAGGTTCCCTCCAGACGTCTGTTCACCACCTGCGGCTTTTCGAGGCGTCTGCGCCAGGCGATCTTCGCGAGGGTTTGGACCGCGTTCAGCGGATCCACCTTCGGCTCGCTGTGTCTTTGGTTCCCGAGCTGAAGGCGGTTTTGTGCGCGGCAACTCGGCAACGCCCGACGGTACGGTCCTCGTTCTGCCGGCCGGCCCCCTTGGATATTCGTCAGGGTTTGTTGTACTCTGCGCTATATACGTCGTTTTTTTTAAAGCAGGATGCTTGGGAATGCTACGCTTCTCTGTCGGCGGCCCCTGCTTCCGACACGCGCCGACGCGCTGTGTCGTTGCGGACCCTGCTTACGTCACGCACCGACGCGCTGTGTCGCGCGCGGGGTCTTCTCAGTACCGTCCTTCTGCCGGTCCTCTTCGGGGTGCTGCTGCAAGTGCTGCCGCCTTGCACGGGCGCAGGACTGGGTCGTTGCAGGCCAGTGCGTCGGTTCCGCCTCGCACTTCTGTTCTTGCCCCTTTCATCCCCGCCGTGTCGGGGCTGGCCGGCCTTCCACTTCCGGCCGCCCTTCGACGGGGTCAGCCCCGCGCCGGCCTGGGGTTGGGGTGGCCCGCCCTTTTCGACGAGGTTGAGGGGGGGGGTAGAGGAGGTCAACGTGGCGCTCATGCCCGCACGGCCCGTACCGGGGGTACCTCCACGTCAACACAATGTGTAGTTCTCTGGGTCGGCCTCCTTGTTCTCCTTCTCGCCTGGCCGACCGGGTCGCTCCCCTCCTCTCGGGTACTCCCTCGGGTTGTTTTCGCCCTTGCGCCCCTCGGTAGCCGCGAGGGACGTTGGGGGCGGCGGGTTGCGCGGAGGGGTCTCACCTGGAGGTGGACGTCCAGACCCCCACTCCGCTCTTGTCACCAACGCCGGCCCATCTCTTCAGAGGTGGCCCACGTGTTCACTTCCATGCCCGAGCTGGGTAGCGTCGAGGGAGTTGACCGCCGGTCACCCGGTTTTCCTCTCCCGTGTCTTTCTGGTACCGTCGACGAACTGCGACGCGATGCGACCGGTGGTGGATCTGTCGGCCCTCAACGGGCACATCGTGCACACATGGTTTCGGATGCTGCCGGTACCCCTGGTACGCCTGGCCCTGTGCCCTCTGTCGTGGGTAGTGTCGCTGGCCCTCCAGGATGCGTCTTGGCTCGTTCCTCTCCATCCTCGCTTCCAGCGATTCTTGGCCGTTCGGACTTCCGATCGTGTGTTCCTGTTCGACGGCCTTCCCTTCGGTCTCCACATCGCGCCGCAGATCTTCTCCGCGCTGGTGGGGCAGGCTCTGGGTCCTCTCCTCAGGAGCGGGCTCCAGATCCTGTTTTCCTTGGCTGATTGGTTGGTAGTTTCCGACGCCCTAGGACTGTGCATTGGTGACGCCCTCACAGTCGTTCGCAACATCGCACGGTTAGGGTTCCCCTTCGATGTTCCCAAGACACGCTTGACCCCGTCGCGTGTCGTGCCATGGGTCGGTCTCGCATGGGTTTTGTCCGGCGCTACGGTGACCCAGGGTCTGCCCGCCGCGGTGCACCTTCGGTGGAAGGTCTTCGCCGTGTTGCACTCGGTCTCCCTCCCGGGGTGGCTCTGGGACTCGTTCGTGGGTTCGCTGCATTGGGCCGCTCTGCCCCTTCCCTTAGGGAGCCTCTGGCTACGCCGCCTCCTCCTCATGGGCACCGCGGTGTTTCCGTTGCCCCTATGGATCGGCTCCTGCCGCTCCCGTGTACCGTTCGCAGACGCTTCGGTCGCTGGGTTGCTCGGGGCTCGCTCTCTGCAGCTGTGCCCTGGACCGCCCCCCCGCCGACGGTCTGGGTAGCCACAGATACGTCGAGCGAGGTTGGGTGAGGTTCCCGATCGAACCTGGGACGTCCACTTCCCGGCCGATGGGTGGATCTCCCTCCACTTACCCGTCTATGCCCTCGGACTGTTGATTCCTTTGTTCTTCCTGCGGGACCACGCGCTGGCCCTTCGGGGTAAGTCGGTGGCCTTCGGGTTGGACACTCAGACAAGCTGTCCCATGTTTCCTTATCCTCCAGGTCGTTGACTCTATTGGGGGTCTCGGTGGAGTTGTTCTTCCTCGCGGACCGACTCCCCTTCTCCTTGCATGCCTCCTCCCTGCCCGGGCCTGCCACCCTGTGGGCGGCTGCCCTGTCGAGAGGGCAGGGCGTTCTTGTAGAATGGGCGATGAAACGGACTGTGTTCGCCGACCTCGCGGCTTCCTGAGGTGTTCCGGAGGTCGCCTTGTTCGCATCGGGGGTGCCGCGCCAGTTGCCTCTGGACCTCTCCCTCCGGCCTCGCGTTCCGGGGGGGGGGGGGGGGGACCGGACGCTTTTCTGGTAGCCTGGTACAGGTGGCGGTCGATATACATCTTTCCGCCACCAGACGCGCTGTTGATGTGCCCAGTCCTCGCGAAGCTGCGGCTGTACCACGGCTGCGTCTGGCTCCTCGCGCCTCTGTGGCCGGCACGGACTTGGTCCGCCCGGTTGCCGCGGTGGTGCCCGAGTCCGGTCCCTCTACCTGTTTCCGGCTTCCACTTGGGCTAGGTTGGGGACCTGCGGACCTCGTTGGCCTTCGCATCGTGCTTGTTCATGAGGCCCGGTGGCTCCCGGTCCCCGGCCGGGCCCTGACTGGCTTCCTGCAGCGTTCCAGGCCGTCTTCTCCTTGGGGGACTTACGGGTCCCGCTGGAGGTCTTTTACTAGGTGGCTACAGGCCACTCGCCTGCCAGTTGGCTCTCCTTCCCTCGTCCTACGCTCCTTGTTTCACCTCTTCCGTACACGTCGCTTTCAAGTCGACGCTATACGTACCCACTTGTCTGCCGTCCGGGGGGTCTTTGGGTCCGTCGCTGGGCTGGTCGTTCCGCCACAGGAGCTGAATTCCTTCCTGACGGCTGCCTTCCGGGTTCGACCGCCTCCGCGCCAGGTCCCTCCGCAGTGGGATCTGGGGCGGGCTCTGGTCCTTCTGGCTTCACCCACGTATACAAGGGCCGCTACGCCGGTTCCGTTGCTCGGGCGTCCACTCTTCCTTGTCGCTCTGGCCACTGGGGATCGGGTGTCTGCACTAGCGGCATTGTCACGGCCCCGGGACTGCGTGCGATTCTCCCCGTCCTTGCATGGCGTCTCGTTCGCCTCCTCCCCTCCTTTTGTTACCACGCATGGGAGGGAGGCCCCCATTTTCCAGCCTTTCGCCGTCCAGGCTTTACGGCGTGGGCATCCTCGCCATGTGTTGTGCCCGGTGTCAGCCTTGCACTCCTCTGTTGCGTCTGTGGCGCCGCCTTCGGGTACTGCTGTGTGGGTGTCTCCTCGGACAGGTGGGAGGCTCTCGCAGGTGCAGATGGGCCGCCACGTTTTTCGGACCGTTCGTGCCCGTCACCCTGTTTGTAGGGGTTCTGCGCACGATGTCAGATCCTTTGCTGCCTCCTTCCGGTTCCTGCCACGTCGATCCTTACCTGCCATCGCCTTAGCGGTTTTGTGGTCTTCTCTCAATTCCTTCATCTCCTCCTACCTCTCCGTGTCCAGTGTTCGACCCCCTCGGCCGGTGTTTGCTCTCGGGGGTCGTGTTTCCTGGTGCTCTGGCGAAGATCCCTGGTCTTCCCCCCTTGTCCCTCGTTCTTTTCCTTTGTTTTATTTGACAAAGGGGGGGGGGGGGGGTGTACGGGTTTGCAACACTGGATTGCAAGTTTGGGATTATGTATTGTTCTAGTACATAAGTGTTTTTGCCACATTGAAAATTGTGTTTTGTTCTTGTGTTCAGTGTTTTTGTTGGTTTTTGAAGAAAAGGGATTTTGGGTACAGTACCTTTTTGGTTTCAGACAAGGCTATGTTTTTTGCATTACTATGAATGACGGGCATGTGTTAAAACTGTTCTTTTTAGCTACTCCTCAGTTTTTCACTCTTTTATTAAACTCTCTTGTTTAAATTGTGTCTTTGTCATTCGTAATTTTGTTTTATGCATTGTTTTTTTTTGGTAGGTTGGGCTTGGATGTCCTCCTCCTATTTGTTATGCAGCCTTGACGTTGGATTTGCCAAGACTACTAACAAATTGGGAGGTTTGACGTACCTCCCAACCTACCAAATAGGAAAACCTACTATTTGGTAGTAGTCTTGGAAAATCCAACGTACATAATACCCTCCCTCACGCCGGACCCCTGCCCATCCGCGTTCTTCTGCTGACGTGAGATGTGATGACAAGAGAGGGTCGCTCATGCGCACGTTCGACAGGGATCTGCACATGACGGAACACGGGATGGGCCTTAAGCGGTAACTAAGGTAAACCCCTTTTTCTTCTCTTCTATGCTTTTTTCACCTTTGGTGGTAGTTTTGGTTAATGTACAACGTCTCCTAGAGCAAGATAAGGAGTAGACTCTAGACGTTTTCTTTTTAACCGCGGTTGGAATGACGACATAGCAGTCAAAATAGACAAGTCGTCATTGCAATTAGGTTAATAGCCTTGACGTTGGATTTTCCAAGACTACTACCAAATAGTAGGTTTTCCTATTTGGTAGGTTGGGAGGTACGTCAAACCTCCCAATATAGTGATCACTCCCATAACCAAACTATATGGGCCACGGCCAGTTCGGTCACAGGAAGTATCCGGATACACAGAGTTAATTATCTATTTGTCATTATTATTAGGTTATTAGTCCTTTGACTATTTATTTGTCTCTATAGTCTATTATTATATTGGCAACATACCTTCATGGCAGGGGTCATAAATATATACAAATAAGTCCTGTGGGACTATGAAATAGCTATTATTGGACAAGAAAAAAAATCTTTTCATCCCTCCACTGGAACATCAACAACAATGTCAACATTCAATAACGTGTCGCCGTCGGCAGTGTGCAGTACTACCAATACATATAGCGACTTCCGCTAGATCTAGAGATCTTTACTTCGATCTAGTAGCAATGATTTACACTAGCGGTTTGTATTTAAACTTGTTTTGAAATTTCAGAACAATTTCAAAGTGGTATTATATGGATTTTGCCAATTCATATTTCTAGTGGTATTTATCATGTCTTACATCTAACTGTACTGCCAATATATATAGCGACTTCCGCTAGATCTAGACCTTTACTTCGATCTAGCAGCAATGATTTACACTAGCTGTTTGTATTTAACCTGACAAGCGTGATATAGACCTAGGTGCTAGGGTAGTTATTTGTGCATGTCTAGCCTTGGATTCTGACAGAATTCGTTATATTTACAATATAAAGCATTATTTGTTTTCGGTATGCTTTTATTTTACATATATGATGTATATATGAACCTTCAAGAGTGCTAAAATAAGTTGGAAAAGCATTTGGGTGGTGAAAAACGAAGATATTGGCCACCCGGTCATAATCTCAGGCGAGAGAGAGCCACAGGCAGCCCTCCCCTCTCGCTGTCTGGGAGTCAACTGAGACGAGCGGGGCGGTGTGTGCCGGTGTCTGGGTGTTGCATAACGATCTTTTATGCAACCCACTTGTGCTACATTATCGCGGGAGAGAAAAATAACCGATAAATGATGATAATAAGAGGAAAAATAGGTGATAATTGAGGAGGGGGGAATAAGGTGGGGAAGGAGGGGATGGGGAGGGGTGAGAAACACATGGATGAGTACTAGAGGGGAATTATCTCACCTAGAGACAAAATCCTTTGTTTTGATAGGCCCTTTTTTGTTTTGGAAGGCTTTTTTTATGGTCTTGCTTCCGTGAGGCCTATCGCGTTCCCTATAGGAAGCCTTCCATGAGGCCTATCGCGCTTGCCGGGTTAAACTTTTGTTTTGGAATTTCAGAACAATTTCGAAGTGATATATGAATTTTGCAGATTCATAATTCTAGGGGTATTTATCATGTCTTGCATCTAACAATATATGCTAGCGGATTTAACTTTAATTGGTAACCCTCTCGCTCGAGTCGGCTCGAAGAAAATCAATAATGGTGGCACTTTAGTAAACAGGTGATACACAAAACCGCATGCGCATCGGTTTGGCCAAGTTTACTCGGTTTATATAAGTTTATTATGAAATATAACTTAGTATTATGGTAAGTTGGCTACCTACTATTGTTCAGGGATATATCGTCGCGAGGCCGGTCTATATGATCTGTGCCCCATGAATATTCTTTCCTCTCACTTAAACATTAGGCCTACCATAGCACGGTTGGGAGTATGAACATGATTAGATTAATATCCAGTATTCGAGAATGGATAATAAGTCGTAGGCGTGTGCATAAACCTTTAACCGTCCTGGTGGTGTAATGGTTAAGGTGGCAAAAATCTGTGTGTGATAACCTGGGTTCGAATCCTGGCGGATCATATATACTTTAAATTTATTAGTGGCCCCTCCATCATTGACGAACATGCCTATTACATAAGGCATCCTCTTCAAACACTAATCCGCCATAGTTTGAATCTACCGCGCAGAGCATTTAAAAAACTGAGGAGCCTTCATCATGAGCGCACGCGACCTCACTCATGGCTTCAGTCATTATGAATTGGGTTCTCACTACGAAAAAACTTCGTAAAAAATAAAAATAAAAAGAAAAATAAGAATAACTATCTAATAAGCTTTCTATCATATCGTGGATGTACTTGTGTGGATCTTTGACCAGACGCTACTGCAGGCGTCATTCTTCCTTCTCTGCTCTGCGCTCAGCCTGCCCGGACCTGTCTCCCCACGCTCCGCGGGTTCCGCATTTGTTGCGTCCCTAGTGAGTTTTTTCTCATTTGTTTACTCCGGGATGTATCGAGTAAGGTTAGGATATGCGTAGCAGGAGTGTCCTGGGCTGGTTGCCCGCAGTGCAGTGTATTTTGGGTCGTATGTTTGGGGCATCTATTTCGGATGTACCCTCGTGGTCCTGTTGTGGACAGGTGAATTTTTTCACAGTTAAGCTAGCTTTGTGATGCAGGCGGCTTTCATTAAGCGTTATTACTTCCTTTTATCTTTCTGATGAGGTAGCGTATTTTTGCTGTCGTTCCCAGCGTATTTTTCTTCACTTAGTGAAGTTTTTTCTGGGTCCCGAGTCAGTTCTTCCCTTTGCCGGAAGTGTTTGCTACAGTGGTGTGTTGGCGGTGGTTCCTGTTGTGATATAATTCAGTGCTTTTTGTTTATTTTCCGACATGTTACTGTTATCCGTCTGCCTAGGCCTAGCCAGCCTCTCGTAGCTTTATCACATATACAAGTGTTATTGATTTATTTTCTAAATATGTACTACTGTGTCATGTGTATCCTGGTTTAGTTGTGTATTGGCTAATTCCACGGACTATTTATGTGTCCTGGGTTAGTTGTGTTTTGGCTAATTCCACGGACTATGTTGGGCCCGGCGTTAGTTGTGTTTTAGCTACGCCTCGGTCCAGTGTTGCGTTCAGATGGTATCTGGACGGGGTGGGTCTTTTCCGGCGGGTTTTTCTCGGTTTCACCTTGATAACCCCGGCTGGTTGCCAAGTTTTGGCCACGCGTGGTTTAAAACAGGCTTGTTTCCCCGGCGGGTGTGTGTCTGTGGCTCCCCAGGACTGCGTCTCTGGGGTGCCTGTTTCAGGCTCCTTCTGATTCCCGGCGGGTTGGCTGTACCCATCTAACAGTGTTCATACGGACACGTGTTGTTTGTAGTTTTTTCGGTTTTGCAAAGCCAATATAAAACTATGCTGTAGTTGTATTTCCTCCCCGGCGATCTGTTTCAAAGAAGTGGGGATGGGAACAATTGGGGTTAATTTTTAAACTTTAATTCACCCGGTGGGTGCAACCTGGAAGGGTGGGATGACCGAATTTGCAAAATTCAGTTTAGTTGACCAGTCAATTGAGGGATGCTTTGTGTATCGCCTCCTTCAACATACGGCGCTTTAGGGCACAATTGGGGTTAACGTTTTTTAAACTATTATTCACACCCGGCGGGTGTTTCTTGCACGGATGAGAATAACGAATTTACAATTCAGTTAGTTAACCAGACATTTGAGGGATACGTTTTGTATCGCCGCCTTCAACATACGGCGATCTAAAATGATACTTCGGCAGAAGTTAGATCTCGTATATTTGTCAGGCTTCCCAGTTTTTTATCTACGAGATAATTCGGGGGCCGGCGTCTTTTTTAGGTTTTTTTTTCCAATATTTAATATGGAAACAAACACCACCGGAAAGACTTATAAACGCCAGGATGGTCTTTATATATTATGTCAGAGGGTATTCATAAATCTTTTGGACAAATTAAGATATTCTGAAATCTTTTACTTAGGAAACCCCACCGCGTGGCGAGCTGTGGTCGTTGACTATTACGTCTCGTTACCCGGCGGGTTATTTAACACCTGTGTGCGAACATGAGTGGGTTAACCTTATGAGCATTAATTCCTGGAAATTTTAATTTTCCAGAGCTGGGTCCCGGCGGGTCTATGCAGAACCTGGAGTAGTTTCCCTCCAGTCTCTGTCATGGCTACCTTTGCCCCGGTTTTTGCTGTATGCATTACGCCCTCCTGTTCAGGTATCCCTATTTTTGTGCACACCCTTTGTATAAAATGTGTTAAAATGTCTCGTTTGGTGGGGGTTACCTTTCCGGCGTTTTTCTCGTTGCTCCGAGAACACCGTTTTTGTTTACCGAGTTTTAGTCAGGATGGCTAAAATAGGTAAGTTACCCCGACGAGTTTGGTCGCTTGAGGGCTCATCAGAAACTGCGTTTTCTGTGGTCGAGCCTGGGATCAGGCTTCCTGTGTTATTCATTGCTTTATGCATTACGCCCTCCTGTTATGTCTCGTTTGGTGTGGGTTACCTTTCCGGCGTTTTTTCTCGTTGCTCCGAGAACACCGTTTTTGGTTACCGAGTTTTAGTCAGGATGGCTAAAATAGGTAAGTTACCCCGACGAGTTTGGTCGCTTGAGGGCTCATCAGAAACTGCGTTTTCTGTGGTCAAGCCTGGGATCAGGCTTCCTGTGTTATTCCCGGTGAGGGGGGCTCCACACAGTTATTTTGTTTGGTCTTTCCCTCCCGGCGACCTTTTTTACAAAGAGGTCTGGGGCAGGTATAAGTGGTTTGACATTGCATATAAAACCCGGCGGTTGTACCTTCGGGTGGTTATATTAACGAATTTGCGATTCGCGATAATTTGCCAAACAAATTGATTGATACAAAAGGGTATCACGGCCGTCAAGACGGCGATCTATGAGGGCTTCTGGCAGAAGCCGGATTAGAGATTAAGATAGGCTTTAGACTTTTTATGGGATAAAAAGATGCCTGAATCTTACTAGTGTTTCAAGTGTAAAGGGATACTTGAAGGACTTCATCTTTAATAAAGATATGTTTCATCTTTATGAGGATTCAGAAGTTATGCTTAATTCTTTCGAACAGGTAAAAGATATGCTGAAATCCTTAATAAACAATTGGACAATGTTGTTTGTTTGTTTAGTCTTTCTCTCCCGGCGACCTTTTTACAAAAAAGGTCTGGGGCAGGTACAATTGGTTTGACATTGCATATAAAACCCGGCGGTTATACCTTCGGGTGGTTATATTAACTGATTAGCAATTCGCGATCATTTGCCAAACAATTGATTGATACAATAGGGTATCACGGCCTTCAAGTCGGCGATCTATGAGGGCTTCTGGGAGAAGCCGGATTAGAGATTAGGATAGGCTTAGACTTCTTATGGGATAAAAAGATGCCGGAATCTTACTAATGTTTCAAGTGTAAAGGATACTTGAAAGACTTCATCTTTAATAAAGATATACTTCATCTTTATGAGGATTCAAAAGATATGCTTAAAATCTTCTGGACAGGTAAATATATCCTGAAATCTTTAATATGAAACTAAAGGAAAACGAAAAGTAGTGGTGGAGTGCTACGGTTCGTTGACCGGCGGTCTTGTGACACATATTTTGTACCATTTTTTGGGTGTAACCCTATGAGCATTAATCCCCGGAAAATTCTCTTTCCAGGGCGGAGTATCGGTGTTGCACCAGGTGACCAGGTAGTTCCCGGGGGCGGGGTAGTTTTCCCCCAGTCTCTGCCATGTCGGCACTTGAACCTCTCATTGCTGTATGTTCAACGCCGTTAAGATCAGGTATCCCTATATATTATTTTCATTTGTTAATGAAATAATTTAATCACTGAATAATAATAACCATATATATTTCCTATGATTATATTAGGATAATATTATGTTTATTTATAGTAATTTATTTTAATACAATTAAATATAAATTAAATTAATTAGTATACTTTATGATTTTGCTCACCAGCTCTGCTTTCAATGTGTTAATGAGCTATGGGAGCTTTTAATTATCATAAACCTTTACAGGGCTCTCTTTTAGAGAGTATACCGAGCTCGCAAGCGAGGGACAGCCACAGCCAAGGTGTATGGCGATACTCACAGTCCTGGCAGGACAGAACACATCCCTTTGTGACTCAACTAGTGCTGACGTCCACGGGATGCCGATGTACCATCTTCTACCCCAGTTTTAACATGGCAACATGTGGAGGTCCCGGCTTCGGCGGGATCTTCCCATGATAAGCCAGACTTAACGGATGAAGAACAACGATCTCTGGTCTCAGAGATGGAGGTTGAAGAGTCCAGTCACCTTCTAGGCGACTCTCAGGGTACTGTCGAATCTCCACGGAGTTCGTCATCGGCTAGGTATGTACCGGCGGAAGAGATTGATGGACTACTATTGAGTGCACTTAATAGGTTCTTTGGCCCTACGCCGGAAACTCCTTCTGATACGGGAGATCCCGCGATGTCGACGAATGTGCGACCTCTGGCTACATCCTTTGCTTTAGCGAAAATATCTAGCCATCCGCTTGTGTCAGGCCCAATTTCCAATGTGCCAGGCACAACAGCTCTCACTACTTCCACTGTGCGAGTCATATCAGACATATCTCCCCCTCCTTTAGACAAGGCGCCAGTCAAAAAACAGGAGCTATGCCTCTTTTTACGGGCCTGATGAGTCAGGGGTAGCAATGTTACGGAAATGTTTTGGATGTTCATATTACGGACATTCCAAGTTATTATAACCATGACTTATTCTTACCACCAAATCCCTCCAGAACGCCATTCTTGGTTCTCTCTTCCGGTTTTTGGTGCCGGCGGAGTCCCCTCTGCTTGGCTGCCATTAGCACGCCTTCCCCAGCTTACCTAGACCGCGAGTTTAGGTTAAGAGGAAAAGCGTTTAAACTGTTTTCGCAATATATGGTTCCCAGCAAGTAACAAAGTCTCTGTTACGCTCTTTTCAGGCAATAGAAGCCGCGGAAGTCAGGAAAGCCATTGAACTTTCCCGGCGCTTGCTTCTCCAGACTTCCATCCAAGTCTTTAGGAGATATTCGGACGGCCTTATTAGAGGCAGTTCGAGCAAGGCAGGATCTGAGGATGTTCTTAGTGAAGAAACTTCTTGACCGTATTGCAAGCCAAGTAGTTCTGTCTCCAGTTCTAATTCCTTCTTTGATTTCACCAGCAGTTTGGAAGACTGTTTTCAATTTGGCACAAGCATTCAAGCAAGGTCCCCGCAAGCCCTGATGCCCTTGTTAGAACAAGGGATCAGGGTCTGGTGGTATCTGGGCGACTAACTGGTGGTGGCAGAAACAGAAAAGTTACGCATCAGTCATGTCTACGTTACGTTAAACCATCTCATATCTCTAGGATTCAAGGTCAACTTAGTAAAAGTCAAACCCTTGTTCCCCCACGAGTATTTCAGGGGATAGGGCTGGTCGAGGACACAGCTGAGTCAGAGTGTGGACACTCGAAACAGATTTCGCAAAAACTGTTTATGTTTCTCCACAGTCTGAATACGACACAGAAACTTTGGGAATCTCTAGTCGGTTCTCTCAACGGGATTCAGCTAACTGTGAAGTTGGGCCGGTTGAAAGTCTAACGTTTAATCTTGGAGGGCAACACATTTTTCCCACTATTACCGGCGGGGATAGTGTGGCCTATCCCAACGTTATTACACAACTTACTAGCGGTTTGGGCGACGAGAGAAAGGTTGCACGCAGTCATGTCATGAACCTCTCCTCCGCCGTCGGTTTGGGTGGACATGGATGCGTCAGGCACGATAGGTTGGGGCTTGTAGTCAAACCTCGGGCATCAGGGTCAAAGGTTTTGGTCCCATTTAGAAATCTTCCACATCAATGTCAAAGACTTTCTAGTCCCCTTATCTGTCCTTCAGGCTCACGGCTCTGCTTTACGGGGCTAGTCGGTGGCCTTCAGAATGGACAATCTGAATGTGGTTCACTGTATTCAGAAACAAGGGTCAATAAGATCTCGGAAGTGGCTAAACGTGTCAGAAAAGATTTTTATACTAGCCAACAGGCTGAACATTCATCTTCACGTATCTTATCTCCCAGGCGTTGCAAACGTCTGGGCAGACGCTCTGTCTCAGAGACAAAGCACTTGAGTGGAATGGGCGCTCTTGCGTGTGCGGAGCATGACCATCCACAAGTGGATTTGTTTGCGTCTAAGAAGACTTGCAAACTCCCACTGTACCTCACCCGCCGGACGATAACGCCGGCGGGCGGACCTGACGCTCTGATGACGGACGAGAACAGGTTGAGTTCCTTTTATCTATTTTCCGCCGCCAGACGCGTCTCTAATGTGCCACGTAGTCAACAAACTACAGGATTAACGAGGCGTAGTCTCGCTAATCGCGCCCCTGTGGCCGGTGCAGTTTGGTACCAGCATTTGTACACGTGGTGCCCGCACCCAGTGTCACTCCCGGTCGGGTTGTTCCACTTAGAACACAATTGGCAACCTAGAAACCTCGCGGACTTGTTCATTATGGACATTCAGGAGGCCAAGTGGCTAGCACCATATGGTAGCGACGTGACCAAGATATTCACGAATCAATATACCCAGTCTACAAAGCGACAGTTTCAATCGCATTGGCAAGCTTTTATGTCTTGGATTCTTAGAACAAACCAAACTGTGCCCTCGGTGGCGTTGGTTGTTAATTATTTAATGTATCTGTTCATGCAGAAACATTTATCTAAAATTGATTTATGAGGGCAGGTTTTAAACTCCGCCCACCTCCCCGTCAGCTCAGGCCTACATGGTCTCTGGACAAAGCATCGTAGTTATTCTCGTTCCCGTATGTACCAAAGACTGCAGATTTTACAAAAGGGCAGTATTCCTTATGGCTTTGGCTACCGGGAACAGAGTATCTGAGCTGGCGGCGATGAGCAACACACCTATTTGCCTCAGGTTTGATAGGCTTCATGAGTGTATTCACATTGCACCTTCCCCAGGATTCTTAGCCAAGAATGAGCACAGTGAACACGTGTTTTCAGAGTTCACGGTGCCGGCGTTAAAAAGGGGAAAGGTGCACCATCTTTTTTGCCCAGTGCAAGCTCTAACCAAATATTTAAGAGTGGCACCTCTAAATCACCAGGGTGCTTTATGGGTCGCAAGTCCGGGTGAACGCTTGATGGAGCGTACACTGGCTTCTCTCTTGGTCAAGGACTTTAAAGAGAAGAATCCCGGCGTTGTGGGTAAGACCCACGATTTACGCACGGGGACAGCCTCTTTACGTTTCCTTAATAATCTTTCGGTGGAAGTTATTAAGTCCACACAGTTGTGGGCCTCTAATCAGGAGTTTTTTGACGCGATGCCTTTCAGTAGCTCTGGACAAACCTTCCTTGCCATGTATAGCTTTACGGCAGAGGGTCTAGGTGGCCCTTTTAGTCACGTTTTGTTTAATTTCAAGAAAAAGGGGGGGAGGGTGCAGTCAGTGTGACATAGGACACCCTAGACCCCTCCGGAGTATGTGTTCGGAACATACGAGCTGGGATACTGTTTGTAGGCATTGTTTTATAAAATTTCTCAGTAGTATTTATTTCAGGAAATTGTGCTAAAGGCCAATAGTAGTGTTACAACAATTCTTGTTGTAAGTAGCTTTGGCTGTGAAGCAATAGATTTTTGAGAAATCTCGGTAGTTGCAACTACGACTTTTACTTTTGAAGTAATTACTTCTCCATAAGTACACGAGTTCAGTACGTCTATGAATGTACAAGAATTCATTTATGTTTGGTTATATTTTTAGGAATATATCCACTAGTTAATGGGGTTTATATGTGCACATGTAAACTTCTAAGTTTTTAGTTTTCACCACTTACTTTAAGTGGGGTGCCTTCTTAACTAGCAGATCTGTGTACAGAGTCTCAGAGTTAACCCTTTTTCAAGCAGGCTTCTTTGAAGCACGCTCCTGCTTGTACCCCTTTTTGAAGATTTAGGCTGTATAAAGTTTATGCACCCGAATATCTCTTTTTTACAAGAGTAAGAATACTATGTGGTTGTTTGATTATCTGCTGTTCTAGAGTTATGATATGATTACGAATGTCCCCCTCCAGTCTTAGAAATCAGGCATGTTCGTCAATGATGGAGGGGCCACTAATAAATTATAGGTTTGACTCCTGTAAGGAGATAAAGAAAACCTAATATTTAGTAGTGGCCCCGTAATCATTGACGACTGGGGCCCTCCCGACCATTCCCTTCCCATTCGTTGATGTATTCAGGATTTTGGTTTACTTGATATGTCAGTGAAGGAAGAATGACGCCTGCAGTAGCGTCTGGTCAAAGATCCACACAAGTACATCCACGATATGATGGAAAGCTTATTAGATAGTTATTCTTATTTTTCTTTTTCTTTTTATTTTTTACGAAGTTTTTTCGTAGTGAGAACCCAATTCATAATGACTGAAGCCATGAGTGAGGTCGCGTGCGCTCATGATGAAGGCTCCTCAGTTTTTTAAATGCTCTGCGCGGTAGATTCAAACTACGGCGGATTAGTGTTTGAAGAGGATGCCTTATGTAATAGGCATGTTCGTCAATGATTACGGGGCCACTACTAAATATTAGGTTTTCTTTATCTCCTTACAGGAGTCAAACCTATATTAATTTCATTGGGGGGTGTTTGGTGTTGTGGTGAAATTAATAAAATATAGATTGTTTATAAGATATAGTAAGTAATGATAAGTAAATTATTGTATATCGGCGATTTCGGTAATTGTTTTTTGTTTTTTTTTAAAGTCATGAACAACAACTTTACTTTATTTATTTATATTTATATATCCCATGGCCTGTTCGGTTATTGGCGAGGTTCGGATAATGACAGGTCGGATATGGGAGTGATTACTGTATACAGTATATATATCCAGAGGCAGTACTCGTTACCTTGCAATGATTGAAGACTAGAAGTCTCTAAACCAAGAAGTTCCGTTTTTATTGTGAAAATTAGTAGGTCAGTTTCGCCCGCTGTGAGCCTAGAACCGTGTAAATTCTCAAGTTTCGTCATTTAGATATTCGTATCTCTGCAAATAAATAGCTTAACCTAGGTTATATACTGTACATACCAAAGGCAGTACTCGGTGTTATCTTGTGATGGGTGAAGACTAGAACAATGTACATTAAGCATTTATTGTGTGAGGTGGGAAATAAGACCGGCTGTTTTGTGATGCTACCGAGAACTGTTCGAATACGACGATGCAGTATCGGCAGCCACAGCTACGGTCTATTTACATTCATTCAACAATTGATTATTGATTATGTATTCTGTATTAATATTGATTATTGATTACCGATATATTTCACCATTATAAGCATTCCTATTTCACTGTCGACTGCTTTCATGCATCGTTTGAGACTCAGAAAATCAATAGAAGCTTTCGTTAGGCCTACACGCAAGCAGGAGTCACCTGACTGACTGGCTATGTGTTTTTGTTCTTGTTGGTTATACAGACCATCCGCTAAGACAATAACACTTTCTCAAGTGCAGTTTTAAGTGGTTTTAAGCCATAAAATAATGATATGGAGCTATGTAGGCCAGCCGGGAGGTACAGGGCAAACTAGATACCGTATGGAGTCCAGCCGGGCAAGGAGGGTTAAGGAGCAAAGATTCATTTTCTATGAAAGAACAAAACATTTTCATTTCTAAAATTCTTGAACTACTGTACATACATACAGTACATACAGTACATAACATTTTAAGACTGAGTGCTCCACACATACGTGCAGTTTCAGTTTCTTGTCATAATGATGATGGTAATTGCTTTCTCTTACATTTTTTTTTTTTTAATAAGTTTATATTTATTGTTTTTACTTATATTGAATTTATTTACATAGGTCTTTCCATTTGTATATAACATAAATTATTGGTAGGAAATATCAGACAACAATAATAGAACAATACATTTATTTGCAAAAATACATATTACATTTCATATACAGTACAGTATGTTTGTGTGGGTGTCCTTGTGTCAGTGCAGTGTGTGTATGTGTACATGTGAAAAGCTAACAGTGGCTGAAGTCCTTGGTGGCCGTCTCCAGGAACCTCTCGAAGGAGGACAGGTCTGACATTCTTGGGGTTATTACTGTGTGAGGTGCCTCTGGGTTCACAGGGGTCGCCTCCGCATGGCCTAAAGTTGGGGTACTCGATTTCCAGGACCTAGGGGTACTCGGTGCCTGTTTCCCGGCGTGGTACCCCGTTTAACGTCTCGTAGGTTGGTTGTCGTGGTGGCAGAATGAGCGGCTGGTGTGGTTAGGTCATCTCAGGAATGGTGACCCTGGGCATGCCTCCTGTGCCTCGGCTGTAGGCCTTCATCCCATGGGCCATCTTCATCACCTCGATCATTTCTTACAGTTTCTTAGAGTAGATCCTCTGGAAAAAGGCAAACTAGGCCTGTGTATCCAGCTCAGTACCAGTACTTGCACTGCTGTGGTCGTTCACGGTGTTGGCGGCGGCGGTAGCAGACGCAACATTTTTACTATTCTGTATTTTTGTTTTATAATCAAACTTCAAATCTTGTCTTCCCCATGCTTTATCAAGATTGCTTTCAAACTCCCTTATTGATTCGGAATCGACTACATACTGGGGCAGTGCGTTCCACTCATTTACCACTCTATCACAAAATGAGTTCTTTGCCTTCTCAAGCCTATTTCTTTCTTTGTAAATTTTCTTAGAGTGTCCTCTCGTTCTTGTTCCCTCCCGCTATGCCCCCCAAGCAGCCTTATCTAGAGATGTCAAAGAACGGTTCTGGAATGAATTACTAGGGGTGGTTGTCGGATGCAAGGAAGGGGAGGCAGTAATTGTGGGAGGGGACTTGAATGGACATGTCGGGGCAGGTGCCGATGGATATGAGGGCGTGCACGGAGGACAGGGTTATGGCCGTAGGAACCTGGGAGGCGAATACATACTGGAGCACTGTACTGCCACAGGGATGGTGGTGTGTAATACTATGTTTAGGAAGAGGATGAGCCATCTGATAACATATGAATCAGATGGCTCCAGTAGCCAGATAGACTACAGTACTTCCTTATCAGCAAATCTGACAGGAAGTGGGTTAGAGACGTTAAGATCATACCAGGTGAAGAATGCATCCCCCAACAGAAGCTTCTAGTATGTGATATGTGCCTAGGTAGAGTTCCTGTCAGAAAGAAAGGTCATTTGCCAAAAAGGAAAGTATGGTTGTTGGAAAAAGAGGAGTACAGAGACAGATTCCACAACGAAATGATGGAACTCGAAAGGAGAATGGGCGTTAGGCCAGATGTTGATAGCAAATGGAACTTTATAGAGCGCAGCCTCCTCGATACCACAGACAAAGTCTGTGGCAAAACAAAGGGGCCACCTAGACATAAGTTCTCCTGGTGGTGGAACAATGATGTCGAAGCGGCAGTCAGAGAGAAGAAGAGATGTTTCAAAGTATGGAAGGAAGGTGGCAGCAAGGAAGAATACCTGTCCGCCAAACGAAATGCTAGAAGAGAGGTCTACAGGGCAAAGAAAACCATACAGGATAGCGTAATAGAACAAGTTTGCAGCACTAATAATACCAATGGAGTTTATAAATTAGCTAAGAATGTAAGGGACAGTAGCCAGGACGTCGTGGGTGTAAGATGCATAAATAATGACAGTGGCACGACTGTTTACTGTACACAGAAAAAGAAATCAGAGAGGGGTGGAAGGAGCATTATGAAAGACTGCTTAATGTGGAGTTTGAATGGAACAGGGAACAGCTCAGCACTGTAGTCCCAGTACAAGGCCCTCCGCCTTTGATAGGTTACGACGCTGTTAAAAGTGTTATAGATAAAATGAAGTCAGGAAAAGCCGCTGGGAGCTCCGGCATTGTCGCCGAGATGCTAAAAGCAGCTGGAGATACTGGGGTAAAATTGGTCACAGAGTTGATTAATGCTATCATAAAGGAGGAAAAAGTTCCCTATGCTTGGCAGGAAAGTGTTATAGTAAATATATATAAAGGCAAGGGTGACTCCTTAGACAGGGGAAATTATCGGGGTTTGAAAATGCTCGATCAAGTCATGAAAGTCAGCGAAAGGGTCTTTGAATGCATGATCAGGGAAAGTGTTGCTATCAGCGACATGCAGTTTGGGTTTATGCCGGGACGTGGCACAACTGATGCTATCTTCACTCTTAGGCAAATGCAAGAGAGGTACCTAGAGAAAAACAGGGAGTTATACCTAGTTTTTGTTTGGTCTGGAGAAGGCCTTCGACTGGGTGCCCAGGGAGGTAGTGCAGTGGGCTATGAGAAAACTTGGAGTAGAAGAGTGGTTGGTGCGTGTGATAATGAGAATGTATGAGGGGTCACAGGCAGCAGTTAGAGTAAACGGGGGCCTGAGTGAAGAGTTCTCAGTGAAAGTTGGAGTTCACCAAGGCTCAGTTCTGAGCCCATTACTGTTTGTTTTAGTCTTGGAGGCTCTGTCAAGGGAATTTAGGACAGGACTCCCATGGAAGATGTTATATGCAGATGATCTAGTTCTTATCGCAGATAGTGCGCAGGAAGCAGAGGCGAAGTTCAAAAGATGGAGGGAAGGTATGGCAAGTATGGGTCTGAGAGTTAACATAGATAAAACAAAGGTCATGATTAGTGGAGTAGAGCGTGGAGCTATGGAAAGAAGTGGCGACTATCCATGTGCAGTGTGTGGGAAGGGGGTGGGATGTAATTCAATTCAATGTTGTGTCTGTAGTGACTGGGTACACAAGAGATGTAGTGGAGCTAGAGGACCTTTGACAAGAATCATAGACTTTGAATGTGCAGTGTGCAAGGGAGATCTTGTATTAAATGACCCGCCTGTCAGTGTTGATTTCGACAGTGTAACGCTGGAGTGTGTGAAAAAGTTTGGTTACCTGGGCGATACAGTTTCCGCTGGAGGTGGCGCTGAAGCTAGCTCCATTGCTAGAGTCAGAAGTGGCTGGGGAATGTTTAGAGAGCTGTTGCCACTCCTGACCATGAGAGGGCTCCCACCCCACCTTAAAGGGAAGGTGTATTACCTCGTGTGTTAGGAGCGCGATGACCTATGCCTCTGAGACGTGGCCGGTTAAAGCGGAGGATGTCAATAGAATGGAACGAAATGAGAAGAGAATGGTGAGATGGATGTGTGGGGTTAATCTTAGGGACAGGGTATCGAGCGAGGAATTGAGAAGGCGTCTGGGCATTAGGAGTATCAGTGAAGTGATGCGCACGAGCCGACTTGGTTGGTTTGGACATGTGGAGAGAATGGATGATCAGAACTGGGTGAAGAAATGCCGGACAGTGAACTTGGGGGGAGCTGCGCGTAGGGGTGGACCTAGAATGACGTGGGCTCGAGTACTCCAGTCCGATCTCAAAATAAAGAACTTGACAACACAGGCGGCCCTTGACAGGACCGCCTGGAAAGCTGCCATTTAGGACGTGAGACTGTAACCACAGCTTCTGTGGACAAACGGTCTTTAAACTTGTATGTATGTATGTATGTACTGTATGTAGAGACTGACTAGTAACCCAGCCTCCTAGTGGGGTGTGGGTGGTGCGTCGTTGCCACATCGTCCCGCCGTCTTGCACCTCTTGAGTGCAACGTGGTGGCGTATGGTGTACACGTGGCACCGTCGGGCCCTGTCCTGATGGTCATTATTTTTCACGACGTACCCAGACGCCGCCACGTCGATGACGATGCTACCATATGCCGACATGCCAAACCCACGTACCCGATGTTACCACGCCAAAAATCCATCGTGGCGAATTTTTGGGTCCACCAAACATTTTAACACCAAGCGCGATTAGCCACGTCACGCCACGTTGGTACCACGCTGCTCCCAGATGACCCAGACACACGTGGGCGATTGCACCACGTTGTGTCCGGATTCTCAAATCGGGGTACATCGGGACCAAAATCATGAATGTGTGAAAGTGGCTTTAGACTGAGAGAAAGAAAATGGAATGTACGCTTCCATGCCCGAGAGGAATACCTCGGTAATGCGTTCAGCACTCTATGAGGGTCCTCGGCCACGGAAGCAGACATCATTCCATGTGTAATCAAAGAAGTACTGCCGGAGAGTCTCCCAGTCGGCAGCGCCAAAGTGCCACAAGCGTCGCCGGCTAGGAGGATCGGGTGGCCGTACTGAAGAGATAGGATAGGTGACGGAGATAAGTTTATGGTCGGAGGAGCCCAAAGGAGAGAAAAGATTGACAGTATAAGAAGAAGGGTTAGAAGTCAGAAATAAGTCAAGAATGTTGGGCCGATCTCCGAAGCGATCCGAGATACGGGTGGGTTGCTGGACAATTTTGTTTTTTTCTTCTATATTCTAACTACTCCCTCTCGGGCATATGCTGAGAGCCTGCACACTCTACCACTGAACACGGTGAGGCCCGTGAGGTCTTGTTCAAGTCTAGGGAGTGAGACATGCGAAGCACCTATTCACGGCTCGAAGCAACTCCATCTCTGAAGCCACTTCGCCTTGGCGCTTCACAGTCTCATCCCCCCAGACTCGGACACTTTCTCTCAGAACGCCACCTATTGAGCAATTAACTCACTAGGCATTACCCCCCCTGTAGCATATTTGGAATATGGAAATATTCATACAGTACAATGCTATTTAATCAGGGAACAATGAGGGTATTTTGTTTGGCATTTCGGTGTGCTGTGGTAATGCTGCTGCACTGATACTAGGTACAGCACAAATTCCATCCCAATAATATCTTCCCATTGACATATTGGGATTTGAACCCGGGTCCATTGGATTACCAGTCCAGGGGCAAGACCACTCTGCCACACCTCCCGTTACAGTTGTTATGCTTCATTATTACCCAAGTTGTAAAACAAGACAAAAAAGGTTCAACAATTGCTAGATAAATGACAAAAAAATAATAGCTTTACATAAAAACTGTTTCATTTAAGGTTTTGATTTACAGGAACATAACTAGGTGAGAAATGACTGTACAGTACCAAGAAGAACCATGAGATGCATACAGAAAATTCACAGAAATCTAGTCTATTTCTTACCTTTCGTCAAACTGGCTGGTTCTGGGTCACTCTGGAGTTTCCTTCTTTTACAGTTATCATCATCACGGCCTTCCTGTCTGCGCTTGGTGTCACTGCTTTTCGGTGCACTCTTATTCTCCTCTTTGATAGGTTTGCTACCGGTACACAAGGCTGAGTCTTTACTGAACAAACTGGTGTCCACGCTCACATTCTCATCGTGGAGGAACTCTTCTTCACACTTAACATCTACAAAGCACTTGGTGTCACTGCTTTCTGGTGCACTCTCTCTGTCTTCTTTGATAGGTTCACTACCGGTATACAATGCTGAGCCTTCACTGACAATAATGGCGTCTTCACCCTCATTCTCATCATGGAGGAAATTGTGTTCAAATTTAACATCTACAATGTCAGAATCCTCCTCATTCTTAATGACAGCGGTAATGAAAGGATGTTTTTCATTGCCACACAGAACTCCCTCCTCACTAACTACAAGCTTCGTGGTAACTGATATGTTTTTTTTTGGTTCTACCTTGTTGGTCACGCCTTCTGTGCTTACAGACTCCATATTTTCTTAACTCACAAAAATACAGTAGTAGCAATCAACACTATCTTAACAGTCATTATCAAAAGTACTGAACCATAATGTGAATCACAAAACGTTAAATCATTGCTATGTCTTTCCATCTTCTAACAAAATTACCATACCATAATGTGGATCATAAAAAGTTGACGACCATTATTCTGGCTGTTCACATACTGTACCGTACATCAAAAGTACGGTATGTACCGTAATGCATGTATTCGAGGTACGGTATTTGAGATTTCTCATTCTTTATTAGTGATCAAACCATGATTTACATTATTGTATGCGTAAGAATTAAATGTAAGTTAGACACATATTTTCTTTTTCTTTGTATTGAATTTCATTCATTCACTTCTTTCAGTACTTTACTAATGTGATAGCAGCAATCACCAGGCAACACTTGCAGCTCCTTCCTGAAAAACAAGAAATTCATAATTAATATATATATTTTGTACCTTTATTACTCCTTCAACACTCGAGTGTGTAGGCTACAATGATAGGCCTATCTTTTACATTTTATTCTAGCTATCGATGTTAGAAATCTCGGAATGAAAGCTAAAAGTGCAATGTATCAAGGGACAGTTGTACCAAGTTACCAACAGTAGGCTACTGTATGGGGCTGAGATGGGTCCGAGCGGCAAAGGAAAGAAGAAAACTGAATGTGATGGAGATGAGCTGCTTGAGGAGTTTGTGTGGAGTGACTCATAGAGACAGATTCAGTAATGAAGAGATACGTAGGAGAGTGGGACAGCAGAACCATTGTCAGCCAGAGTGGACAGAAAGGTGCTATGCCTGGTATGGATAAGCGTCCGACGCAGTCATATTTACATGGTCGATCGTCGCGGTAAAGTTCGCGTCTATTTAGACGGCGATTTTTTTTTTTTATTTGCCCCCTGCTGGCAATAGGCTATACTGCATATGATGATGACAATATGTCATGGGGGGGGGGGGGGGTGAGGGGGGCAAAGCCCCCCTCAACTTATTATTGCATCAAACGGCAGTCAAAATAGGGTAAATTTCTATAATTACACCTATACGAGCTAAAAAAAAATATTATTGTATTTAACTGGAAGGTACGACAAGGTTGTTGTTGTTGTTGTTGTTGTTCCCCAAGCTGCCTGGCCGAACAGCCCCAAGGCCCCGAGCAAGGTCAAGGCCATAACCGAGCGCCCCCACAGAACCCTCCTTGCCTACCACAATAAAGCCTGGGTGACCGAAGCCACTCCATGGCGGGGAGCCAAGGAGGGCGCGGAAACGCCCGGAAACCAAAGCCCCACCCAGGGCCCTGTGCCCCTCAGCAATTATGAAGAGAAAGTTAAGTGAGGTAAGTGATGTGGTATAGGTGGCAATATGCGGAAATGGATTATAAGGGCATTCCGCCCCCTCTGACAAAAGTCTAGCAATCTAGATGTGACACAACAATAGAGGTAAAAAATTTCTAGTGGTAGTTCTGGGTTCCTATCATCATATGCTTCATTTCTATATACTGTACTTTATATCCCCAGGAAAAACAAAAAAAATCTTGGGATTTTTATTTTTTGTTTTCATTAACCCTCCAGCCCCGGCTATGTATTATATATATATTCCCCGAAATCCGGGGGTTTTGTCCGAAAAACGTCTACGCCTAGGCTACCGCATCTTTGTTATTTGGCTTGCTTCCGCATTCCCGCGCATCCCCAAGCGTAGATGTGTTTCGTACCTGTAGAATGGCGTTAAGTAGAGCTCTCTAAGTCAACTGGTTCAGTTGTGATGATGATTTCATTGGAGATAACTTTATGGCAAAAACAGCCACTTTACACTACTTTCCGATACTTAACAATAACATACAGGCACACACGAACAAACGACGCACTCCTTCTTGTGGCCGGAGATGCGGGGCGTCGGTCCAGCCGGCTGTTGTTTACATGCGTCGGACGTACGCCTCGCATACCAAGCTTACAGGCTTTGAGCTCATGGGTCTTTAACCCGGGAACTGCGGGAAGACTCTTAAGAGTTCCCCCGGTGGACTGCGGGAAGACTCTTAAGAGTCAGGGAAAAAAAAAAAAAAAAAAAAAAAAAATATATATATATATATATATATATATATATATATATATATATATATATTTTTATTATATTTTTTTTGCCCCTGGGCCATGCAAAATATCACTCCTCCCCTCCTTCAGTTATCACCTATTTGCCCTGTTATTCCCTTATTCTGTGGTATATTTTCGTGCTAACATTAGCGAGTTGCAAGCAGGGCATTGTCATCACTGTTAGCAAGCGAGTGCAAGAGAGAGAGAGAGAGTATCGATCGACAGTGTCTCTCCAGACTTGGGGAAAAGTGGCGGGAAAGGAGGTTGCCTCAGCCATACATTATGTAACTCCCAGCCTGTATCGCCGATTTTGACCATCCAAACGCTGTTTCCACTTGTTTTATTGTTGTAACAGGTTAACCCTTCCTACCCGGGCTGCCTTAGGTAAGGACAGCTCAGCAGAAGGGCCGCTACCCGGGCGTCCTTACCTAAGGTATGTGCTTTAAAGCGCGCTTTTAAATTTAGCGCGGGCAAATTTTAATTGGCGTGGGCGATCGTAGCGCCACCAAGCCTCAACTACCACTCTTATCAGTTCCTACGTTGACGCCATTGCGAGCTACAGCAAAAAAATGAATTCCGACGCGTCCGATACTGTGCAATCTCCCACGCGTCCCAGTGCTAACCCGCTTGCAACATCTACGCCTCTGCCAACCGAGAAGAAAAAGAAACTAAGGAAAGTGAAACGTTTGCTAAGTGAGAGTGCAATACACCGTGAACTTTTCAACCCGGATTTGAGCAGTGGTGAAAGCTCTGTGGACAAAAACCTCTATATTCAGAGTAGAAGTGGAAGCGAAGTTGACGATTTTGTGGGATTTGGTGATGATGACAATGTTGATTTATTTGAGGGGGGTGATAGTAGTGATGATCCTGATGTGGAAGTGGTGGAGGAAGGTGCTATTGAAGTACCAAGTGTGCTAGAGCCAACCCCTTCGCCTAGTTTCGTAGGTCAGGGTAGGCCTAGGCCTAGCCTAGCCCTAGCCTCCGCCAGGACCTTCCCCTTTGCCTGCCCGTACGCCCTTGAAAGTGGGTAAATACTTCTATAAACAGTCTTTAGTGAAAAGTGCAGCCAAGAAAGCACGCAGGGAAGCAGAACAAGTGAGGGAAGGCGTAGATAGTGATAGTGACGCCGACCCAGGCCTAGCAACCACCCGCATTCCTTTGTCCCGACGCCTTGACTCGGGACGCCGGGAGGGCCACCCACAGCCCTCGGCTTCATCTGTCCCTCAGGATGACCAAAGGGCCTCTACAAGTGCGTCATTGGCCTCTCACAGTGTGCCACCACAGGCCCCGCATCGTAGGTCATTATTTCCGGCGGAAAAGTCCACAGCTAGCCGGAAAAGGAGCCCAACTCCCGAGGCCGAGGCTCCCATTACTCAACCTCCCGCAGCCTCACGCCGCCGACGACCGGTCTAGTCTTCACCAGAGTTGTCTCCTGAAGAGGATGCTGACGACCCCAACATTGCCCCAGATGACCTGACATCGCCTGAGGAAGAGGAAGAGGAAGTCCTGACAAGAAGAGTAAAAGGGCGAGGTCGTGGACGTGGTCAGCCTGCCGACGCCGCTGCCCCTGGGCCTGGGCGTGGGCGTGGGCGTGCAGGGCGTCCGCGTGCCAGGGCGTCCAGGGCGTGTGCCTGCTGCAGCTGCACGTCCTCGTCCTCGAGCAGCTGACATGTTTGTGTGGACAGATGGGGCGGATTTTGAGCCAGATTGTCCTGCCTTTGACGAGGTACAACAGGGTCCCGGGGTGTCACCAGCATATCCCTGTGGCCCAAATGCCACCCCCAGTGAACTTTTCTGTGGCTTCTACGACAATGAAGTAATGGAATACCTTGTCAAAGAGACAAATAACCACCAGGCTATCTGTTCAAACTTTCTTGGGAGGAAGACCAGTGCCAAGATGGTGGCATGGAGAGCTCTCACTGTGGCAGAATTATATGTGTTCTTGGCACTCACAATGCTGATGACACACATAAAGAAGCACGTTCTGGCCGACTACTGGATAACTGGCGACCTCGCAACGACTCCAGCATTTGGCAAATACATGTCAAGGGATAGGTACTTCGACATCCTCTCATATTTCCACCTGACAAATAACATGCATGTCCACGAGCCCGACACACTCTGGAAGATCAGGCAACTGTATGACATGATACATCATCGGTTTTCCACCTACCTGATACCTTTTCAGAAGCTGTGCATCGACGAGTCTCTGGTCCTGTTCCGTGGTAGGCTGCACTTCCGACAGTATATCCCGTCCAAGAGACACCGCTTCGGCATCAAGCTCTTCGTCCTCTGCGACTGCAAGACGGGATATGTGCTCGACTTTATAGTCTACAGCGGCAAGGGTGGTGAAGTCCAGATTGACCCCCTCATTGGTTTTGGTGGCTCTGTGGTATAGAGGATGATGGAGAGGTACTTCCATGACAACCACATCCTCTATACCGACAATTATTACACGTCACCTATCCTCTCCAAGTACCTCCATGACCGCAAGACCGGAACTGTCAGCACAGTGAAGGGGAAGAGGAAGGGCATGCCAGCCTACCCAACCAAGACTAAGAAGACGGACATCTTCCATAAGAAGAGTGGCCCCATCCTCTCCATCCACTGGCATGACCAGCGCAAGGTCAACCTCCTCACCACATGCCACAAAGCAGAGATGGTCGCCACAGGGAAGGTAGGACGAAGAACCCTATCACAAAACCAGCTGCTGTCCTGGACTATAATATCAACATGCGCCTCGTCGACAAGTCCGACATGCAGATGGGCTTCATAGACTGCCTGCGAACATCTTGCAGGTGGTACAAGAAGTTTGTCCTGCATACAGTAGATATGTCTGTCCTCAACGCGTACAACATCTACCGTTTGAGGACTCCAGTCATGAAGTACAAGAGCCTGCGGACCTTCCAAAAGCAGCTGATACTTGAGCTCCTGGGTAAACATGCGGGTACACCAGGGAGGCCACTACAAGGACCAGGCATGCTGGACAGAACAGGGTGTGCCGACTTCTTCAGAAAGCACCAGCTCGTCGCCCTTCCTTTCCAGGGTCCTAACAGCAGAATAAGAATGCAGAAGAGGTGCTATGTGTGCAGCCGCACAACTCGACGACCCCGCAAACCCACAAAAACCACTTGGCAATGCCTCGAGTGTCAGGTGGGACTGTGTGCTGGCACCTGCTTCAATGATTTCCACACTATTTTTTTTTTTTTTTTTTTTTTTTAAAGAGACAATGAACGGAGGAAGGAAAAACACAGATAAAACAAAAAGGTCCATGTGCCTAAAAGCATCCTCCATTCATAAAATGTTTGTAACAACTGGATTTAAACATTTGTAGATTGTAAGTTTGTGGAAAGCAATTCGAGGGAAGTGAATTCCAAAGAGTAGTAGCTCTGGGGATAAATGAATTCTGATAAGCAGAAGTTCTGCATTGTGGAGGAGAAAGTGTAAATTCATGGGCGCTCTCAGCTGCCCTAGTTCTACGGGGAAAGATGTGGAGAGGCGGCACAATTGAAGCAAGTTCCTCGGAACAATTGCTGTGAAAATATCTGTAGAATAATGCAAGGGATGCAACGTTTCTTCGTATGGATAATGTAGGAAGGTCCTGTGTGATTGCAGGGTTATTGATTAATCTAATAGCTTTATTTTGAATTTTGTCCAACTGCCTCAATGCAACCACTCCACTTCCACCCCACAGAGGTGAACAGTAATCCATCTGAGAACGCACATGACTTTTATATATCACGGCCAACTGCTCGCCAGTGAAGAATTCTCGAACTCTGTACCTGGAGTCCCAGTTTTTTAGAGGCATTCTTAGCAATGCTTCTAACATAATGTGTCCAGCTCAAGTTAGTAGTTAATGTTACACCGAGAATGTCAATACTAGGGGAAGTGGGAATATTTACATCATTAAAAAATATATGGGAGTTAGTGAGATTCTGTCGGTTAGAAAATTGAATGTATTTGGTTTTCTGTGCATTAAAGGAAACTAGATTCTTTTGTCCCCATCCATTAATTCTAGAAAGGTCCTGGTTCAGAGAAATTGCAGTGTTTATTTTTTAATTTATAAGATCGGGTTGGGTGAAAGAATTGGTAAATGTGAAGGAACTGTGGAGTGTTGAGTCATCTGCGTAGGAATGTATTGGATTATGAGTGGTAGATATGAGATCATTGATATGAATGAGGAACAGAATTGGGGCCAAAACTGATCCCTGGGGAACACCAGCATTTATTGAGTTAAATTGAGAATAAAGGCCATCTACCATTACACGTATTTTTCTGTTATGAAGATAAGAAGAAATTAGTGGAACAAATGATGCAAGGCCGTAGTGTGACATCTTCGACAATAAGGATTGATGCCAGACTCTATCAAATGCCTTTGATATATCCAGTGCTATTGTATGTGTTTCACCATGTTGGTCTGTAGCTTGGTTGATAAACTATGACAAACTATTAGTGATAGTGACACTCAATAATAATAATAATAATAATATAACTAAGTATAAGTGAAAGAGACACACATAAGTAATAATAAGTGCCTTCAGAACAATATGAACAAGTGAAAGTGACACTAAAATATATATTCCTAACAATAAATAAGTGAAAATGACACTATCAATTACCATAGTCCAGTATAAATAATCATAACTACAGTACTATAATAATGACTATAAGCTAAGTCTAAGTGAAAGAGACACACATAAGTAATAATAAGTGCCTTCAGAACAATATGAACAAGTGAAAGTGACACTAAAATATATATTCCTAACAATAAATAAGTGAAAATGACACTATCAATTACCATAGTCCAGTATAAATAATCATAACTACTATAATAATAACAATAAAACTAAGTATAAGTGACAGACACAAATTACTTCAGAAAAATAACTTTATTGAGTGGAAATAACATAATAACAATAATATATGGCATAATAAACAATAAAACACTAAAAAATCGCTTCCCGCCATAATTCAAGGTAGAGCGACGAGTCAAAACGTTCGTCGTAGCCTGGGCCGCAGTTGAGTGTTCGGACGCGGCGAGGTAAATAGGCGGCAAAAGTTACCTCCACTTCCATCACCATCACTCCGCAACCAGTTGAGCTAGAAAGCTCTACTCAACGCCATTCTATGCGGCAAGGTAAGGCGCCCATTTTGACATATGTTTGATTAATGTAGGTAGTATATTAAGCGAGATTAGCCTTAGTTAACGTATGTTGTGTTTTCAGCCAAATCGCCCGGATACAGCCTCCGTCCTTAAGTAAGGCAGCCCGGGGAGGAAGGGTTAATACCTTTATAATCAACCTATAATTGGCGCATATGGAGAAGTATTAATGCTATTTATGGTAAAATAAATATTTTAGTGATGGAAACAGCTCAAATACGTGCGCACAGGCAGAGGTGTCTCATACCCCCCATGCGCAGCCGAGAGGTTAAGAGCCCTTCCGGGTAGCTCGGGTGTGTTTTTTATGGGCGTTCAAGAGCCCTTCCGAGTCTGGAGGGTTAACCTAACCAAAAAACCTAAAATTACCTAACCTAAATGTATTTGGGGGCTATTAGGTTAGGTTAGGTTTTTTGGTTAGGTTAATGACAAAACAAAACAAAATCACAAGAAAAAATGAAAAATCTCAAGATTTCTTTTTTTTCCCCCCCGGGGATAAAAAGTAGGCCTACTGTATATAGAAATGAAGCATATGATGATAGGAACCCCAAACTGATATTATAAATTTGTTACCTATATTGTTGCGTCTCGTAAATATTGACCACAGATTTTACAATGTTTCAGAGAGACAATAGCCTAACCTAACAACCTTACCTAACCTATCCTAGTGGCCTAACCTGATGTGGCGGCGTCTACGCCGTGGGGCCACCTCCCGAGGCTGCCAACCGCGGATGGCTGCCGACCCTCCACAGCCGAAGACAAAATCAACGACCAGTGGAGGAAAACCGGATGCCGGCCGCGGGGAGCAGTTTCGGGAGCCAAACCGTCACAACCATCCCCTGCCCCCTCCCTGGGGGCACGGGTCCTTGGAGCGGCTTCGGTCGCGCCGGGAATTTCCACACCTCTCACACCACACACACATCACACAGTTTTTCCTACACCGAGAAATGACTCTCCGGCTGTCATTTCTCGAAGACTTCTTCTAGCCGGAGACATTGAGAGCAACCCAGGACCCACGTTCACATACATATGTCCAACTTGCTCAAAACCCATCACTTCGAGTCGCCATACTAAGGGTTCAGTTCTCTGCAATTCATGTGGGAACTGGACCCACTTCACCTGCACAACACTTGCCTCCAAGAAACACTACACAAACACCTGGACCTGTTCCTCATGCCCCTCCCTCTCCCAGTCAAATCCCTCGCCTAAAACCCGTCCACCTCTCCTCCCCAACCCACCTAACCTTCCCATATCATCCACTCCCCCCCCTAAAACCCGTCCACCTCTCCTCCCTAACCCACCTAATCTTCCCATACCATCCACATCCTCAACTCAACACACCACACCCCATCCTAATCCATTCCAACCCCCATCTCCTGCTCCCCAATCCCCACCCCCACCTCACCCATCCCAACCCCCAGCCCCTCCCTCACCCCCACCCCCCCCATCACCCCCACCCCCACCCCATCCTCGTGCAGCAGCACCCAACGTACATCGTGCACATAACATTAACATTCTTCAACTGAACATAGATGGCATCAACACAAAGAAACACGAACTCTCACACTTCATCAAACAACACAACATACACATTGCCATCTTACAAGAAACAAAACTCCGCACAACACAAAAAAACACCCACATTTCATAATTTCACCACCATCAGACAAGACCGGGCTGTCGGCGGGGGCGGTGGACTCATCACCCTGGTACACAAAGAAATATCATACATAGTAACCAGTGTACAAACCAAATCACTCCTCCCCCCAAATGATAACACAACAGAAATACAGTCAATTAAAATACGCACTGGCAACAACTCCAACATAACCATCATAAACACATACATCCCTCCCCAAACATCCCCTACAGTACCAAATGAATACAGACCACACTTACAACACATCACAAACACCCCACATCATCCTGGGTGGTGACTTCAACGCCAAGACGTCGGCCTGGTTTGTCGACAACCCCGACACAGACAGAGGGCTGGTACTACAAAACCAAACCGATAACCTCATCATCCTTAACGACATCCATCAACATACCCATATTCCTCACCAAGCCCTCTATAACCCATCATCTCCAGACATCACCTTTTGCTCCCCAGAACTCGCCCCCACAACATCCTGGAGGGTGGTCAGAACCTTAGGCTCTGACCACCTCCCGATCATTATCACCACCAAAACCAGACTCACCCCAGCTAGCCACAAACACACATACACCAATTATAAAAGAGCTAACTGGGAAGCATTCACAAATGAGACAGAACAACACTTCACAACTCTAAACAGTACACCCATCACTAACATCAACAATGCTGTACACATACTCAATAAAACTATCCAAAACGCTGACAAGAAACACATTCCAAGAGGTAACAGAAAAAGACACAACCCCAACTTCACACCAGAAATTCAAAACCTCATCAGACAACGCGACATACTGAAACACTCCCCAGCACCCCACACACAAGACATCACACAACAAATTCAAGCACTCAACACCCAAACTAACAACAAAATACAAGAACAACAAAAACTAAATTGGAATAACTTCCTACAAACACTTGATCACAAAACAAACCCCAAAAAACTATACAAAACACTAAACAGCATCACACTTTCCAACAGCAACACAACACAATCACATGCTGCAATCACAACAACAGACTCTACTCCTTCATGTAAACAACAAGCAAACACTCTCATCAATCACTTTTCACATGTCAGCCACCTAAAACCTCACAAAGACGACCGACGTGTCATCCGACGTAAGAGACAATTCCCCACAGACCCTGACTATACACCCTTCACCAATCACCAGACAAAGCATATCATCAACAATCTCAAGCACTCACCCGCCTGTGGCCTAGACAACATAAGCAACATACACCTCAGACACCTGGGACCACAAGGCATACAAGCACTCACTAACATATCAAACTACAGCTATTCACACAACACAATACCAGACATTTGGAAGCATGGTATCATCATCACTTTCCCCAAACCCAACAAAGACCCCACGCTACCCTCCTCGCACCGCCCCATCACACTCCTTTGCTCCCCCTCCAAAGTCATGGAACGCCTAGTATTACAACTAATTACACCTGACCTACCCCTAGCTCCAACACAACATGGCTTTAGGCCACTGCACTCCACAAACACTCTTCTCACAGACCTTACACAAAGAGCTTTCGACGGCATCAATTCAGCTAGACCACCACACAGATCACTATTAGCCACACTCGACATTAGTAAAGCTTTCGATGCCATCCCCCGCCACAACCTAACAAACAAAATCTACAACACAAACATGCACAACAACACAAAACGGTGGCTGGCCAACTTCCTAGCAGGCAGATGTGCACACGTATCTTTTGCCGGTCAGTCATCTAAAATCAGAAACTTTCCAAACGGAGTCCCACAAGGATCCGTCCTATCGCCCGCACTCTTCAATCTGTACATGCACGATATAACTACACCCAATACGCCCCAAATAAACTTAGCCTCCTATGCAGATGACATAACACTCACATGCACACACCATGACCCAAAAAGAGCAACAGATCTCCTTCAACCCTATCTCAACACACTACATGGCTGGTGCACTACAAACAGACTTAATCTAGCCCCAGCCAAATCCACCGCAACCCTGCTCACAAGTTGGACAGGAGAACACGAATACATCCCTCAACTCACCATAAACAACACACCCCTAACACATACACACACACCCAAAATCCTAGGAGTAACATATGATACTCATATGACATTCAAACAGCACACCACAAACATTAAAAAGAAACTGACACCCAGACTTAACGCCCTCAGGTCACTTGCTCACACAAAATTTGGACACAACAAAGAAACTACCACCACAGTATATAAACAATACATAAGATCAGTGATGGAATACGCAAGCCCAGCCTGGGCTTCTAACCTAGCTGAAACATATCATAAGACCTTACAGACTATTCAAAACAAAGCCCTGAAGATCATTACAGGCTGCACAGCTACTGCACCCACAGATCACCTACATCAAGAAACCAAAATCCTCAAAGTCAAAGACCATCTGGACATGAGAGGCACTCAATTCCTAGCAGCAGCCTCCACGAACCAAGACCACCCACTAAACTACATGGCAACACACCCACAGACACCAAGAAATATCAAAACAACACCCAGCACACGGTATCACACACAATTATTGTCCTCTCTCCCTCCCTGCCCACCCCGAACCAACATCCAGAAGCACATCCATACTCATATCTCTCACCGATCCATCCACTCACTCACAGACAACACACAGCTGCATGCACGACCTCCCGAAATCCATCCTTCCGAATCCTCCCTTCCTCGCGAGGACAGAGTCCACCTGGCCAGGCTGAGATGCGGACACCATCCAGCTCTCCTGAGCTATCAGAAGAGACTGGATGACTCCGTTGTCGACGCCTGCCCGGGATGTAACACAGCACCCCATACCATTAAACACATCATAGAAGACTGCATTTCACACAACCACTTACGCCAACAACACAATCTACACTCAATGAGAGCTCTGTGGGAAAGCCCGATCGTGGCCATGGCCTTTCTCAGGGACTCGGGGCTGTTCGGCCAGGCAGCTTAGGGAACAACAACAACAACAACCTATCCTAGTATTATGGGTGGGGGTTGCCGCCCCCACACCCCCGCTGGTTGGGTAAAACGGTATAAATCCAGTTGGGGTGGAGTGAGCAACCGTAGATTTTCATGAGGGGTCAGAGGGGGCGGAATGCCCTTATAATCCATTTCTGCATATTGCCACCTAGGCTATAGCCTACGGTCTACCACATCACTTACCTCGTTGTACCTTCCTGTTAAATACAATAATAATTAGTTTAGCTCGTATAGGTGCAATTATAGAATAATTCTCAAATTAGACGGGTACATGATGACAAGCGTCCGCCACCGCTTCGCTAAGTGTAAACAAGGCAGGCGGTACGCCAGAACTCTACATTTGGCAAGAATGTTAAGTGCGGGCGTACAGCCAGCCTTGTTTACACTACAAGTAGCGGCGTCGGACCTTTGCCATCATGTTCCCGTCTATTTTGACTACCTTTGGATCAATAATATGTTGAAGGGGGGGGGGGGGGGGGGGGGGGGGGGGGGGGGCTCTCCTCCCCCCCCTCACCCCCCCCCATGACATATTGTCATCATCATATATATTACCAGCAGGGGGCAAAATACCGAAAAAAATCGGCGTCAAACTAGACGCGAACTTAACCACGGCGATCGACAAATGTAAACATGACGACGGCGGCGGGGCAGGCGTCGGACCTTTGCAATCATGTTCCCGTCTATTTTGAATGCCATTAGATACAATAATATGTTGAGGGGGGGCACCCTCCATGACATACTGTCATCATCATATACAGTATAATGCCAGCAGGGGGCAAATAACCGAAAAAATCGCCGCGAAGTTAACCGCGGCGATCACCCTATGTAAACATGACGACCGTACGCCCGAACTCTACATCCATCCTCTACATTTTTGCCCCCAATTTTCGGCCCAAATGCGTTTCTTTATTTTCGTCGAAAACCATATTAAAAACTTTATTGAATCTTTTCTATTAGGCTACTTGCATCAGACCAGTAAAGGGTGTAGGCTACGTTGTTGATGGATGCATGGAAACCTAAATTCAATCTCTAATAAGTAAGTGGTAGTACCTGTCAAATGCGCGCCCCTTCAGTAAAATTCTACCCAAACCACCCTCCAGCACCCGAGTGACCAGACACGGTTAACCCTTCCAGCCCGGGTGTCATTTTAAAATGACACCACGAAAAAAGGGCAGGTGCCCGGGTGTCATTTTAAAATCCCTGTGCTTGAAACCGTGCTTCAAAATTCGCACGGCCAAATTTTGCATTGCAGGAGCGACCGCAGCGCCACCAAGCCTCAACTACTAGTGTTATCAGTTCGTACGTGGCCGCCATAGCGAGTTATACTGAAAAAATGTTTTCCGACGTGTCCGATTCGCTGCAACCTCCCGCGGGCCCCAGTGCTACCCCGCTCGCAACTTCAACGCCTGTTGCAACCGAGAAGAAAGCTCAACGAAAGAAAGTTAAGCGTTTGTTGAGTGATAGCGCTATACAGCGACAACTTTTTGATACTGAAGAGAGCAGTGGCGAAAGCTTGGTGGACAAACAACAATTTACAAGTGCAAGTGAAGATGACGATTTCGTTGGCTTTGGAGACGACGATAATGTCGATTTATTTGAGGGGGGAGACAGTAGTGATGATCCTGATGTGGAAGTGTTTCAGGAAGGTGCCATTGAGCTTCCAAGTGTGCTAGAACCTAGGCCTACCCCCTCACCATCTTTGCTATGTCAGCCTAGGCCTAGCCCTAGCCCAGGACCTTCCCCTTTGCCTGCCCTATACGTACGCCCTTGAAAGTGGGCAAATATTTCTATAAACAATCGTCGGTGAAAAGTGCAGCTAAAAAAGCACGCAGGGCAGCCGCAGAAAAGGATAGGGAAGCTGAAGACAGTGAAAATGACGCCGACCCTGGTCTAGCAACCACCCGCATTCCATTGTCCCGACGCCTTGACCCGGGACGCCGCGTGGGTCACCCACAACCCTCGGCTTCATCTCGCCTTCAGGATGACCAAAGGGTCTCTTCAAGTGGTATTACTAGTGTGCCACAGCCCTCAACACACCGCAGAGCATTATTTGCTGCGGAGAAGCCCTCGGCTCGCCGCAAAAGGAACCCAACTCCCGAGGCCGAGGCTCCCATTGTTGAAGCTCCCGCAGCCTCCCGCGCCCCACACCGCCGACGCCCGGTCACTTCTTCACCCGAATTGTCTCCTGAAGACGATGCTGATGACCCCAACATTGCCCCAGATGACCTGACGTTGCCTGAGGAGGAAGAGGAAGAGGAACAGGAAGAGGAAGTCCCGACAAGACGAGCGAGAGGGCGAGGTCGTGGACGTGGTCAGTCTGCCGACGCCGCTGCCCCTGGGTGTGGGCGTGGGCGTGCAGGGCGTCCGCGTGGCCAAGGGCGTGTGCCTGCTGCACCTGCACGACCTCGAGCATCAGCATCCGACCTGTTTGTGTGGACAGATGGGGCTGATTTTGAGCCAGATTGTCCTGCCTTTGACGAGGTACAGATGGGTTCCGGGGTGTCACCAACATTTCCCTGTGGCCCAGCTGCTACCCCCAGTGAAATTTTCTGTGGCTTCTATGACAATGAAGTCATGGAATACCTCGTCGAGGAGACCAACAACCATCATGAGATCTGTGCCAACTTTCTTGGCAGGAAGACCAGTGCCAAGATGGTGGCATGGAGAGCTGTCACTGTGGCAGAACTATATGTGTTCTTGGCACTCACAATGCTGATGACACATATCAGGAAGCACGCTCTGGCAGACTACTGGATCACTGGCGACATCATAACGACTCCAGCATTTGGCAAGTACATGTCCAGGGACAGGTACTTCGACATCCTCTCCTATCTCCACTTGACAAACAACATGGCAGTCCACCTTCCCGACTCATTATGGAAGATCAGGAAGCTGTATGACATGATACGTCATCGGTTCACCACCTACCTGATTCCTTTCCAGAAGATGTGCCTCGACGAGTCTCTGGTCCTGTTCCGTGGTAGGCTGCACTTCCGATAGTATATCCCGTCCAAGAGACACCGCTTCGGCATCAAGCTCTTCGTCCTCTGCGACTGTTTGACGTATGGCTTTATAGTCTACAGCGGCAAGGCTGGAGAAATTGTGACTGACCCCCTCATTGGTTTTGGTGGTGCTGTAGTGAAGAAGATGATGGAGAGGCACTTCAATAAAAATCACATCCTCTACACAGATAACTACTACACGTCGCCTCTCCTGACCAAGTACCTCCATGACCGCAAGACCGGAACTGTCGGCACAGTCAAGGGCAAGAGGAAGGGCATGCCAGGCTACCCAACCAAGACGAAGAAGGCGGACATCTTCCACAAGAAGAGTGGCCCCATCCTCTCCATCCACTGACAAGACCAGCGCAAGGTCAACCTCCTCACCACATGCCACAAGGCCGAGATGGTCGTCACAGGGAAGGTGGACCGAAGAACCAAGAACCCCGTCCAGAAACCAGCTGCTGTCCTGGATTATAACCTCAACATGCGCCTCGTTGACAAGTCCGACATGCAGATGGGCTTCATCGACTGCCTGCGAACATCTTGCAGGTGGTACAAGAAGTTTATCCTGCATAAGGTAGATATGTCGGTCCTCAATGCCTACAACATCTACCGTCTGAGGACTCCAGGAGCCAAGAAGTACAAGTCCCTGCGGAAGTTCCACAAGCAGGTGATACTTGAGCTCCTGGCTAAACATGCGGGTACACCAGGGAGGCCACTACAAGGACCAGGCCAGCTGGACAGAACAGAGTGTGCTGAATTTTTCAGGAAGCACCAGCTCAACGTCCTTCCTTTCAAAGCACCAGGTAGTAACGCTAGGAGTCAGAAGAGGTGCCATGTGTGCAGCCACACAACAAGAAGACCCCGCAAAAACACAAAAACCACTTGGGAATTAGTCAAGTTGCCAAAATGTTGACCCTGCAATGTTAATTACTGTAAACTTTTTTTGAGGAAATGTATTATATATGGTTAGGAGAGCAAAATTAGCTTGGTTGCTACTTGCGCAACCTTTAGTATTTCTCAGAATTCAAGATGGCGCCCTCTGCTATCTTGAATTTCGGCCAGTTTTCACCTTTGGATCTTGATGACATAGAGGGTAGTGTAATACCTCTTTTTAGGGGTTTTCCAGGACGGGGAGTCCATTTCCGGGGTTAATTTGTGGATATAGGGTGAGTATCAAGGTCAAACCAGAGGTCAGAGATCAAATTTTGCTTAAAATCTGGAAAATCACCAATATTGACCGATTGTATGTGGTTCATTGTCTTTCTATTCCAGCATTTTACTAGGTTGGGTAGGTAGGTAGATATAATATGTTTGCTATGTCTACATGTAGGTATATCCCGGGAATCATTATATATTTTGTATTAAATTTTGTTTAGCAGGTTGAGCAATGGGTCAGAGTTCATTGAACACCAATATTCACCATGCATGCACTCCCCACGCTGTGCGATCAGTGGTTTAACAACTTTTTTCTCATTTCAGATTGTGACAAACCAGTGTAATCAGCATTGATACCCCCAGGCTGTCACACTCATCATGTCTGCTGGAGGGGAGAAGTGCCTGTTTAGTCCATGTAATGCCAGTGGAGCGCTGCACATTCAAGACCGTCGCTGTGCAGAAGATCATCGCTACAAGCAAAGTGAAGCAGGATGAACTGTACAGAACTCTCTCTGGAAGTAATATTCTAGCTCACAAGTCATGTTACTGTAGCTATACTTCGAGAAGTAGAAACAATGAACAGCCGAAGAGAAAGTCTACACTAATTGACAATGGTGTTTCCAAAAGATTATTGAAGTCTCAATGTAGTGACTTTGTTTTCAAGCGAGACTGTTTGCTGTGTGGGAAAGAGTGTAAGCCGAAAGACAGCAAGAACCCACACAGCTGGGTGCAGGGCAGACAGTGTAAAACTGTAGATAGAAGTGGTGATATCACGTTCAAGCAACACTTGGAGGACATCTGTGATGAGAGACAGGACCAGTGGGCTAATGAGGTAGTTGTTCGACTCAGTGGGGTCATTGATCTGCATGCTTCTGACGCACAATACCATGTCTGCCGTTATGATAAATTTCGAGTTGTCCCAATGTCCTGCCCCTCCATGACGGCGCCTGTGGAAGAGGCGCTGAGGTCCGTGGTCACGACGATGGCTGAAAATATGACAGAGACTTGGACGACAGCGGAGCTGTACTCCATGTACATCGCTGCTTCGGGCACTGTGACAAGAAGACAGTTTGTGTCCAACATCACAGATTACTTTGGCGCCAAGCTGCTTGTACTCCACATCGAGGGTTGTGAAAGCGTAGTTGGATTTAAAGCCAGCCTCGGACAGTTTATCAAAATTGCCAAGAAAAGCAGCAGCGACGATGACGAGCTGGAGAAGATGGTGAAGAAGATTCGTGGCGAGGTCAGGGCGACACATAGGCCTGGAGACTACAACCTCAGTGACTATGTTCGTCACAAGATCATTGAAAACACCAGTGCTACTCTTCTTAACCCTCCAGCCCCGGGGGCTATAGCTCGCGACTGTGCTGTGGTACCGGGTGTTTTGACGATCTTTGGGCTATGTTAACTCCTCTGTAATTCAATGAATATGGCATGTAATGTTATGAATAAAAAAGAATAATGTTCCACAAACCTTCCTCTGTCGAATGGCATTGAGTAGAGGTCTCTAGCCCCTCTGGTTGCATAATGGTGAGCGCGGGAAGACGAGTGCTTTTCGGCGGCAAATTCTTCCCGCGTTCGGACGCGTCGCCCCGGCCATGGCTACGACGCACCTAGCCGCTTGTCGCACCAAAGTATTTATCTCCCTTAGACGATTTTAGTGTTTGATATTGAGAATGTGATGTTTATTTGATATTTTTATAGTTATTTTGAGGCCAATTATATAAAGTATGTTTATTAGGGTATCACTGTCACTGATATTGCTAATTTTCACTCGATACCGTACATTTTATTAGTAATTGAGGTAGGTTATTGTTATACTAGGCACTGATTATTCGTTATTACAGGTTTATTATACTTTGGCCATCAAGTATTGTGTCTTGTGTCACTTTCACTTTGATAAATATGCTTTAGAGAGTGTCACTGTCACTGATAATGCTCATTTTCACTCGATGTTATTATACTTTGGCCATCAAATATTAGGTCTTGTGTCACTTTCACTTTGACAAATATGCTTTAGAGAGTGTCACTGTCACTGATAATGCTCATTTTCACTCGATACCGTACATTTTATTAGTAATTGAGGTAGGTTATTGTTGTATTAGGCACTGATTATTCATTATCACAGGTGTTTATTATACTTTGGCCATCAAATATTAGGTCTTGTGTCACTTTCACTTAGTTATATGATTTGTAAACGTTTTATATACAATTTATTGTGTCTTTTTTCACTGATTTATATATTTCTATAGGTTCTAATCATATGAATGTCACTTGGTATATACATATGTGTCACTTTCACATATTATTATGGTGTAATTGTATTTGTATCAATTTTCTCATAATACATGACTTTTGTATAACAATAAATTGGTCTTCTTCCACTTTTTGCCTATATATATAGTGTACATATTGTCATTTTATTTGGCACTTTCAGTATGATTATTAGAACTCCAGCTTGGAGTGGTAATCAAAGAAGCACTCTAAAGCACAGAGTGCCACCTTGCACTCCACACACTCCATGGTTGACTTTTTACCTGACCTCGGCCTCACCCTGCTGTTGTAGCAGACATGGCACCGCTTCTGCTGCGTTCTTCCTGATTCATTCTGAGGCAGGGAACCAAGCCTGTGCCTAATCAAGTATTGAGCACACTGCAAGCGGTCAATAACGGCGGGCCCAGGATGTGCCACTGCCCTCTGTGGCGTAGCATACTTCTCTAGGAGCTCCGTCAACACCTGCTTTTGGAACCTCCGCAGGCTATTGAACTTCATGGGTGTGTTCACATTCCGAAGCTTGTATATATTGTAGGCATTCAGAACTGACATGTCCACCATATGCAGAAAGAACTTTTTGTACCATCTGCACGAGGTACGCAGGCAGTCAATGAAGCCTATCTGCATGTCGGACTTGTCCACCAGCCTCATGTTGATGTTGTAGTCCAGGACAGCATCGGGCTTGGTCACCCTGGCCTGGGTGCGGCGATCCACCTTGCCAGTCTCCACCATTTCCCCCTTGTGGATGGTGCTCAGGAGGTTGACCTTCCGCTGGTCGTGCCAGTGGATAGCCAGAATGGGCCCCGACTTCTTCTTGAACACATCACCTTTTTTGGTCTTTGGAGGGAAAGGTGGCATGCCCTTCCTTTTCCCTCGTACTGTGCCTACAGTCCCCGTCTTGCGCTCATGCAGGTACTGTGAGAGAGTGGGGGATGTGTAATAATTGTCCGTGTAGAGGACGTGATTCTTATGAAAGTAGCGGTCCATCATGGCTTGCACCACTGCTCCGCCAAAGCCAATGAGGGGGTCCACAAGCAAGTCCCCTTCCTTCCCGCTGTAGACCAGGAAGTCCAGGACATAGCCAGTTTGGCAGTCGCACAGCACAAAGAATTTTATGCCAAAGCGATGTCTTTTTGAGGGGATGTACTGCCGGAAGCTGAGTTTTCCCCGGAACAGTACAAGAGACTCGTCAATGACGACCTTGCGGAAGGGCTTGAAGTAGGAGGTGAAGCGTTCTCGCATCATCTCGTACAACGTCCTAATCTTCCACAGCTTGTCTGGGAGGTGGACGTCAAGGTTGGTGACAAGATGGAGCGCTGCGAGGATATCAAGGTACCGGTCGCGAGACATATATTTCCCGAAGGCAGGGGTGGATATGAGATCATTGGTGATCCAATAGTCAGGCAACTTATGCTTCTTGACATGAGGCATTAGCATGGTGAGTGCCAGGAACACCATGAACTCTTTATGAGTCACTGGGGTCCACTGCCTTATGTGGCCCTTGGTCACCCTTGCCCAAAAAGTGGACCTGGTATTGGTGCTGCTTATTTGTCTCTTTGACAACATAGCCTACCACCTCCTCATCAAAGAAAGCCTCAAATAGTTCGTGTGGTGGAGCATTGGGGCCTGCAGGAAAATTGGGGGTAATGCCTGAACCCTCCAGTACCTCATCAAAAGCTGGCACATCAGGGTTGTATCCATCCCCATCAACTACGCCTTGCCACTGAAAAACGTAGAATGGGTCTTGTCTACGCTGACGAGGAGCTCCAGCTGGTGGCCCAGCACGCCCACGGCCAACTCGGGAGGCCCGCGCCCTAGGGCGGCGAGGGCGTCGGTCAGGGCGTCGGCCAGCACGACGGGCAGCACGACGCCGGGCCAAGCGGATGGGTCTAGGGCTGTCGATGTCCATATAGTCATCGTCAGAGTGGTCATCTTGCCCTGACGGTGGACCTATGTAATCATGGCCAGAGTCTTCAGAGAGGTGCCCTTCATCATCAGTGGCCCCCACATAATCTGGCGGGGAAGGAATGATGCGTGGGCGGCGTGCGGGTGGGCGAGGTGGGAAAGGAGTGGCAGGTGAGGCTGTGTCCCCCCGAGGTCCTGGGCTCCTTGGCCTGCGACGAGTGACAGAAAGCAATGCTTCACTGTCACTAGGCCCAGGTATTGGTGATGCGAGCTCAAAGACTTCTTCAGGAAGACATGTTGAAGGCGGGAGAGGTGGGGAGGACCGTGGGGAAAGTTGCGGGGGCGTATGGCTGGGGCCGGCAGGGGTGGACGCCGCGGGAGCCTCAAACAAAACTCTCTTACTTTTCTTAATTTTTTTGGTATATTTCCTGCCTTTCCCCTTTTCGGCAGCAGTATGTCTCCTGTCGGGGGACCTAGGAGGCAAATAGGCCGAAAGTGGGGGGTCCTCAACCCTTGGCAGTGGTGGGGGTGGTGGGGAAGAATGCGGGGCTCCGGGTCATCTTGGGTGGCGTGGGTAGATAAGGGAGACAATGGCGGGCGAGAAGGGTCACCACGCTCACCCTCACTCACAGCCTCATCCTCACCAAGTATTTTGGCTTGTTCCCTAGCTGCCGTGGCCGCCTTCTCAAGTATTTTCTGCTTATATAAGTGTAGCTTGAAAGGCGATTTACCTGGGGAAGGGCTTGGCGTCGTGTCACTTATGCGAAATTTGGTGAGTGACCTTGAACTCTCCCACTCACTCGCTCTCTCAAGTTCACTGTCTTTAGGTAAACCAGCTTCCTCAACAACTGGTACATCACCTTCATCACTCTCATCACTGTCATGTTCTCTCGCAAATCCCAGGAATTGCTCTTCTTTGTCACTCTCATGGCCATAATCACTCGACTTATAATTACTGGAGTCGTCACTGACTAAATCATCAACAATATACTTGGCATCAGCACGCTCATATAGTCTCAATGTCGTCTCAATACCTCCGGGAGATAACACATTTAGGCGATGGCGTCGGGGTAAGGCGCGACGAACTAGCACGGGCGTCGTAGGAAGCACGGTATCGGACACAGCGGAATCACTATTTGGCGTACTGTCCATGATGGCGTCGGGTAGATACTGTTGCTGTGGCGTCGTTTACGCCTGGTGGCGCCACCTACCGTCCCACGATACCAAAAATGTACGCGCGGCATTCGAAAGCACGCACGCAAGCAATGGGCGTTCAAGAGCCCTTCCGGGTTGCGCGGGCCGAGTTTGTTATGGGCGTTCAAGAGCCCTTCCGGGGTGGAAGGGTTAAACTAGTATCTAGCCTTGTATCTGGAGGCAACATCACAAAGACATCCCTGACCCTAGCTCAGTGCATTCAACAGCACATTTGCGGTGCCGGCAGAAACCAGACTACACTCGGGCTCGCTGTGAAACTACATCACATGCATGGTAGTTCAGAGCTCATCAAGACTCTCAATGAGCATGGTATCACAAGCACATATGATGAAGTGCTGTGCTTCCGCAAGTCAGTGGCCAAGTTCGTGTTGGACAACAAATCAGATTACCACAAGAAACTTGGCTTAAGCACAGAGATCGGCCCTATCTTCAGCTGGGCTGACAACTACGATTTGTACATTACGAGCCCAAATGGAATGAAGAGCACCCACGCCATGGTCATGGAGTTCACCCAGCATCCTGCTGGTATCATCAACACAGGAAACATTGGCGTGATGCAGCTGACTATTCCTCGACTCAAGAAACATGACATGTCCTCTGTGCAATTCACCCACCAGAGTATACAGCTGGAGCACTATAAGGTGCCTTCCAAGGTGAATCCACCCCTGCTTCCGATGAAAGCTCTGTCCGCTGAAGAGTTGCAGGTTCAGTCCGCATCAGTCATGTTCAGTCAGGAGCGAGATGCGGCATGGTTGTCACAAGTCCACGGGAACGATAAGTCAGTTGAGTGGGCAGGCTTCAATGCTCAGCAAGGCCGATTGGTGGCAGGTTCTGCCCAGAAGCCCAAGACGCTGGTCGTGTTCGGACCGATGATCGACTCACCGCCTGCTCACCCCGACACTGTAATACTTTAACTACGCTTGTGTATCTTGAGAGGACTCTCAATAGTTTTGGGATGCAGTACACTCCCCTCACAGTTGACCTCCAACTGTATCAGACTGCATGCCTAGTTCAATGGAACGACCCTCTGCGCTGGACCGGCGTCATACTTCACCCAGGTATGATGCACACTCCCATGAGTTTCCTGGGCTGTATAGGAAGACTGATGAAGACATCTGGTGTGGACATTCTCATCAGTGCAGCGTTTGCTGGCATCACCAGCATTGTCAACGGAAAGGCCTGGACCAATGGTCTACGGGCATACTGTCTCATCATTGCCGTGTTGCTGCAGAATTTCTTCTCGAATGGCGCCAAGACTTATGAGGAGCAGAGTGTCTACCTGGAGTCAGTCAGACAACACCCGACCGGGAGGCTATGGGTGGACTGCCTTGTCAAACCGACATTGTTGTCGCTTATGTTCCTGCGCGGAGAGAGGAACGGTGAATTCCTACTCCAACAGCACTGTCTCAAGGAGATGCTGCCATACTTCTTCGCAGCAGGTCATCAGAACTATGCCCGCTATCTGAGCTGGTATGTGCGACAGATGGAGAACCTTCCCCAGCATGCCAAAGAGGACCTACTGGTAGGTGCGCACGTGTGTCGGCACTCAGATGGCGGAACCGCAGTGCCTGCAGATCAGTTCGGAGAGCAGACATACATCAAACGAGGGAAGGGTTCTGGAGGTATGAAGGGCATTTCAACAAGCGCTGAGCAAGTGGCTGTGTGGGTGAATAGTTTCAGTGTGTGCGCCCACCTTGACATTGCCATGGAACATAATATGTACGATGAATCTGAGGAGGAACAGAAGCCACACGGTGGAGTAGATGGGGAAGAGAAGAGTAAGCACAAGGAGGAAGGAGAGAGATGAAGGAGACTGGACGAGGCCGATCGGAGGAAGATCACGGTGGAGCTGGAGAAGTACAGTCACCATTTCAATGACCAGGAACCAGGTCTTTATACCATATGCAATGGACAAGTGGCAACAGACACAGTGAATGTTCAGAATGCATTGGCCATCGGGAGTGAGCAGAGCAGGCACTTCTCTGCTTCGCTGAGCAGTGAATTCCACAAGACAATAAAGAAGAAGGTCAAAACAATGGAGTCTCTCAAGAAGGCAGTCACTATCAAAGGGAAGGCCGTCTACGACATCGAAACTCTGTTCAGTCGGCTGTTAGTTGTGGGGCAGCAGCGCAGCATTGATATAGCCACTGTCTTCCAGTTTGAACTGAGTCCGGTCTCTCCATCCCTTATCGACAAGTACGGCTGCTTGAGGAAGGGTGACAAGGCAGTGCTCGTCAAATCTCTTGGCGTCTTTGTCACGACTCAATCTGCTCCAGATGTGGTGCTGGTTGATGGCGGTCAGCTTCTGTACCACGTTGTATGGCCAGTCTCCGGGACTACGACTACAGGAGACCTGGCTGCAAGTTTCGGCACTAGACTGGCCCACTACTCTCCTGTCTCCAAGAAAATAGTTCTCTTCGACAGATATGACCAAGAAGCTCCCAGTGCAAAGGACCACGAGCGAACAAGAAGAGATAGAGCCAAGGAAGTTCGGCTAACCGCAAATACTCCCCTTTCATGTCGAGAAGCTATTCTTCACAATTCCAAGAACAAGAATCTGCTCAACAACATTCTATGCGGCTATCAACTTCCACACAATATTCAGCTTATCAACAAGCTGGAATGTGTCATTACCCATGATGAGGCAGACATAACCCTCTGCAGCTACATGCTGAAAGCAGTGGAAGAAGGCGCCAAGACCATCCGCATCCTCAGTGATGACACTGATGTCTTTGTTCTCTTGGTGTACTGGACATCGAGGATGCAAGTTTCTGCCAAGATTGAAATGGAAAAATGGAATGGGGATGTCTTGGACATCAACAAAACTGTTTGGCGGTTAGGCCCGAGAAAGTGCTGCCAACTTCTTGGTGTCCATGCACTGTCAGGCTGCGATACAGTATCATACCCCTTTGGAAAGGGAAAGCTTTCAGCATTCAAACTCCTAGAGATAGATATACCAGGTCTCGATGAAGTGCTCGGACAGCCAAGCGTGACCCACACTCAGTTGCAGGAGACAGCATGCACCTTCTTCTTACCACTCTACGGACAGAAGAGCTGTACAACAATGAATGACACACGTGCTCACTTCTACCGTGCCCGTAAGAAGCCTCCAGCACTGAAGAAACTGCCACCGACTGATGTGAACCTGCAGCTGCACGTGCTCCGAGCTCATCTTCAGATGCTACTGTGGAAGGCAGCGGACCAACGTGATCCACCTGTAGAAGCTAGAAATATTGCCAACTTTGGTTGGAACATCGAAAGCTCCACCATCACACCGGCCGTCTCAACAGCGCCAGTTACCTTACCTTATGATACCTTATGATGTGTTCGCCACTCTTCTAGCGGCACCAAGGAGCGCGACGCCCCTCGTTTTGGGTGGTGATTTGGTGCAGTAGACTGTTTGAAGCGACAGCTCGCTCCCTTGCGAGGATGGGCTCGTCTGGCACCTTTTGCAGTTCGACATCCAGGGCTCTCTTGAAGCTGTCTAACGAGACGTCCCTCATGTCTCTTACTCGCCGTGGGAGTTTGTTGAAGAGACGTGGGCCTCTGTGTGATAACCAGCCCTCTCGCAGAGAGCCCATAGCACCCCTGTTATTTCATCCGGGGGATTTCGCATTCCCAGCCTCTCCTATCACTGAATTTCATGACTATCAGAGTATGTAGGTTTGGTACTAAACCCTCTGCGATTTTCCACGTGTATATTATTAGGTAACGTTCTCTTCTACGTTCCAGTGAGTACAGATTCAGTGCTCTTAACCCAGTGAGACCCAGCGTCGCACGTGATGCGTCGGCAGTGTTTGATCACCAACTCCCAGCGACGCATCACGTGCGTCCGACATATAAAAAACACATACGTGGCTCGTAAGGTAGGAAATGGCGGGAGAATAGGAGGGGGAGGTACCGTAGTGTGTGTGGGAGCAGGGCCAGTAGGTGTGAGCGGGCCGAGACAGCCGCGCGGCTGGTGGTGGTGGGCTTAGTGGGGATAGTTTACACCCTTAGTTCACCGCCACTTTGAACCTTCATTACTCGTTCGTATGGGAGCTAGAGGCTTGAGATTATGTGAGACACTCCTTAGGATGTATGCCGTACAATACCATACTCAGTTTTACCCTAGTGCTCCCGGGCGGGTGGTCATGCGGGGGAGACGAACTTTCGAACCCCCCCCCCGCCCCAAATGACCGAAATGATTTTTTTTTCATTTCTCACCATTCTCTTCCATTTTGGCTCAACAAATTTTATTGAGGCTCCCCCCCCCCCAAAAAAAAATGTCCGAGGTGATTTTTTTTTTTTTTTTTTTTTCATTTCTCATCCTTGTCTTCCATTTTAGCAAAAAAAAAAAAAAGACGTGAAAATGGCTTGGGACTGGGGTGAACAAAATATTATAACTAGCCGGGGCTCAACGGGTTAAACGCTCCCAATAGTGTAGCTGTTTTATCGAACTTATATGCGAAGTGAAATTTCTTTGTACACTCTCTACGTCATTTATTTCACCTGCTTTGTATGGGGATGTTAATACGCTACAATATTCAAGCCGCGGTAGCACTAGAGATTTGAAGAGCGTTATCATAGGTACTTCACCGCGTGTTTTAAAAGTACGCAGAATCCAACCCGTTAGACGTTTCGCAGCCGCCACTTTGACCTGGTTATGTACTTTGAAACCCATATTTTCAGACATTAATACCCCAAGGTTTTTCACACTGTCTTTCCGTTCTATTATGTGGTTAGATTCTGTTAAGTAATTTGTAATTTCTTTAACACCATTATTATCTCCGTACCGTATTAATTGGAATTTTTCCTCATTGGTCCACTGGAACACTACATTCATGTCTTCCTGCAGTCGGCCCGTGTCTTCTTGTGTGTTTATGCTTAATTTTGTGTCATCAGCAAAAGACGACACCGTACTGTGTCTGGTGTTGGTATCTATGTCGCAAATTAGTATGAGGAACAGAAGGGGAGAGAGAGAGATTGCAGAGAGTTGGTGAGTGGACGGGAGTTAATGATACGAAAGGCCTTCCTTTCAACTTTGTCTAGGAGAGCGGTGTGAGAGGAACCTCCCCACACATGTGAACAATACTCAATACAAGGGCGCACTATGCCCCTGTACAGAGCAAGAAGCTGTGCAGGGGAAAAGAACCCCCTAAGGCGGTTGAGCACACCCAGCTTCTGGGAGGCTGCCTTAGCAAGGCTGGTAATATGGTCCTTCCAAATGAGAGCAGAAGAAAAAGAGACACCAAGAATATTGAGAGAAGATGAAGGGTCCATTTTTGTATTGTTGAAGAATAAGGGATAGTCCGCTGGGAGATCCTGACGGGTAGATAGATGGAGAAATTGGGTTTTGGAAGCATTAAAGTTAACAAGGTTTTCTCTGCCCCAATTGGAAATAGTATTTAGATCAGAATTTAAGAGTTCTATGGCTTCATTACGTTTGTCGTTGAGGGATTGCTGGCTGGGGCGTTCTGAAAAACTAATGAGTATGTAAGGTTGAGTCGTCTGCGTATGAATGGATGGGAATTAAGGTACAGTTAAGGAGATCATTTATAAAAATTAGAAAGAGAATAGGAGATAGGACAGAGCCCTGAGGAACACCAGAGTTTATAGGGTGAGGAAGTGAACAATGGCCGTCCACAACAGCAGCTATGGAACGGCCGGAAAGGAAATTAGAGAAAGGCACAGATGGAGGGATAGAAACCGAAGGAGGGTAGTTTAGAAATTAAAGATTTATGCCAAACTCTATCGAAGGCTTTCGATATGTCTAGTGCAATAGAAAAAGTCTCACCGAAGGCCTCTTCTATGTCTTTTGGACCGAAATCAATATCCAGCATCTGAGGGGTTTCCGTGGGGGAGGTTTCCATGAAAAATATATTTTGGTCTCTGATGACTTTTGTTTCATCAGGCTCACTGAATGCCATTTCATACTGCCTGCTTAAGAGTTCGCTCATTTCCTTTTTGTCCCCTGTGAAAGAGCCGTCCCCTTTGCTCAGTGGGCCGATGTTTGATGTTGTTTTAGCCTTTTGTTTGGCGTATGAAAAGAAGTTTTTGGAATTTTCCTTTATACCTGCAATAGCTTTCCTCTCCTCTTCCATATGTTGTAGTTCATATGATATTCTTAGCCTTTGTTCAATTTCCACAATTTCTCTATCTATTTCGGCCTTTGCCTATCCTGTAGATTTTGATGTGTGCGTCTTTGTGCGAGTAATTTTCTTCTTCTGTACAGCCTCCTCCTTTCCCGATCTTGTTTGCTTCTTCGTTTTGTTTGTCTTGTAGGTATATGGTGGCTACAGATTTGGGTCATGGTTTCTGTTATTAAGACTAGACATTCTGATGGTGTCAGGTTATTCATTAAATCTTCCCAGTCTATTTCCTCCATTTCTTGATTTACCTCTTCCCACCTAATGTTTTTGTTATTGAAGTTAAATTTACTGAAGGGGCCGGTTTTTGTTCTCGATTCTGAGGTTGTCTGTACACTTTCTAAGGTTGTTTTGCTCTCAATTAATTTATGATCTGAGTATGTTGTGTCCGATATGTTAATGCTGTGTACTAGAGAGTCGTTGTTAGTGAAGACCAGGTCTAAGATATTGTTTTCCTGTGTGGGTTCAGCAATATGTTGGGTAAGACTAAACAAATCGCAAAGTTCAAAAAGCTCTCTCGTATTTGCTTCTCCGATGTTGTTTGCCACTAACTGGTTTTCTAGTTGTCTCCATTTAATGTTTGGTAGGTTAAAGACTCCTAGCCATATAATATTTGGTGTTGGGTTCCCCAGGGTTTCCACTTCTGATTTTATTTTGTTGAGCTGGGTTTTGAATTCTTCTCGGGATGAGTCTGGAGGCCTGTATGTAACAATAACTGCTAAATTTAGGGATTCTATTTTAACTCCAAGTATTTCCACCACTTCATTACTGTTATTTAGGAATTCAGTACATATCAGTGAGTCATGGATGTACAAGGCTACACCTCCATGTGATCTATGCGTTCTGTCCGCCCTATGTAGGTTGTAACCAGGAATCCATACCTCACTATCTTCCTGATCTTTAATGCGAGTTTCTGTGAGAGCCGTAAATATAGCGTTTCCTTCTTCTAGCAGGCCCCTAATAAATGGTACTTTGTTCGTGGTTCTATTTTTTAGGCCTTGGATATTTGCAAACAAGATTGGGGAGATTGTTTGGAGTACTATGTGTACCTAATAGTCTTCGGGATGTATTTGCCACTCTTGGGAGGCCAGGAGGTGCTCGAGGTGTTCTATGTGCTCTTCCATCTCCCTCAGTCTCTTCATCTTCGTCTGCCCTTTCCCTCCTTGCCTTTTTCCTCTGTCTCGTCCTCGCATAGCTAGAGAGTTTTTTGGGCTACCATTCGTGTTAGGTCTAGCATATCTCCAAGTCCCTTTAATATGAAAAGCTGGGCATTTCATATTGTAGCAGGTCTTGTTCTCAAGTGATGTCTTGCAAAGGGATGGGTGGTGGTATTTGCAGGTTTCACCAAATCTACATTTTCCATGACTGGTTATGTTGTTGCAAATTTTGGGATGAGCAAATCTACATGACTTCCCATTATATTGGCCCTTTTGACCAAAGTAGCACCTTCTTTCCAGATAATATCTGCACACTGGTGTAGACAATTCCAGTAGGTGTGGCTGTGGCTGGGGCTGCGAGGGGTTATGTGGTGAGCTAAGTGTGGTTGTGGTTGATAGTGGGCTTGGTGTATGGGTGGGTGAGGCCTGCAGGGGGGTGGAGTTACGTGTCGGTTGTAGGTGGGCAGGTGGTGAGCTATGCTGCGGGGCTAGTTGGGTCTGGGAGGGGGAGGTCTGGTAGTTGGGGGAAATAGTGGTGTGGTTTAGGGATGGTGTGGTGTTATGAGGTGGTGTAGAGGGGGGCTGGGTGTCATGATCTGCCGGGCGTAAGTAGGCAGATGGCAGAGGTGTGGAGGGGGGCGGGTCATGTGGGGAGGCGGGAGGCGGCGGCGGTGTGGTATTTGGTGACGTCGCGGTGTTTCGAGGTGGTAGGGAGGGGGCTGATGAGAGTTTTTGTGTGGGAAGAGTTGTATGTGGTGTTTGTTCAGAGGGAGGTGTTGTTGGTTGTTTTGGGTGAGACGAAATAGGAGTACTTGAATTCGATACGGTTGTGGTCAGGGATGTATGAGGGGAAATTCTTGGTGTGTTTCCCCAATTTTGTTGGAATAACACCGCCTCTTGGCTATATTTAGGTCTATCTTGTACCTCTGTTTTTTCCACAGTCTGGATGATTTGCATTGTGAACTCGGCACAGCTGTTGCAAAAATGGAAGTTCTTCCCCTTATTATTATAAGCCAAGTTTATCGGTGGTGAAAGTCCTATGCAGCACCAATGAAACTTGTCTTTGCATATTTGGCATTTTGTGCCACGTTTGTCTCTCACTCTGTCCCTACAGATACTGCAAACGTCCTTGGTATTCATATCTATAAGAATATTTTACTCGACTTTCTTGTATGTAACGACGCAGGGGGGAGAGAGAGAGAGAGAGAGAGAGAGAGAGAGAGAGAGAGAGAGAGAGAGAGAGAGAGAGAGAGAGAGAGAGAGAGAGAGAGAATCAGAATCAGAATATTTATTTTTCCATTTTACAATGGTTCTTCACATAAAACATTAAAAAAATATTAAAATACATGCATTATATATATACATATTTACAATAAGAAACATCTCTAGTATGTTACTATGGACAGTCTTCAATATCTATACAAAAATGACAGTTACAGTATTATTAAATTTTTTGTTTATAGATCCATTTCATGTTTCAGAATATAATCTTTTAATATATGCTTAAACGTGTTTAGGTTATTTGTGTCCTTTACTGATCTCGGCAACCTATTCCATATTTTAGGACCTGCTACCAAAAGCGATCGTTCACCATAAAAGGTGTTCGTTCTCTGTACATATAGATGGTTTTGCTGTCTTGTGTTACTATTTATGATTTCATTAACAATAGGAAAGTGTATTAGCCAGTTTGGAATTAGCTTATGCCTTTCTTTATACACCGCAATAGCTGTATCATATATATATTTTTGCTTTATTTTTAGCCACTCTAATTCCTTTATTATCGGAGTTACATGGTCGTATTTTTTTGCTCCACCCACTGCTACCTTTGCAGCAAAATTCTGCATTTTTTGTACAGTATTTAATATAGTGCAATTAGTTGAACCTCTCTCTCTCTCTCTCTCTCTCTCTCTCTCTCTCTCTCTCTCTCGAGAGAGAGAGAGAGAGAGAGAGAGAGAGAGAGAGAGAGAGAGGGGGGGGGGTCACTGTTTTGTGGTTAGGACTTGTTCGAGCTTCCAATCATTAACACTGGCTTTGGTTTAAACTTTAAGTAACACTTTCGATAAACTTATGAAACAGAATCATCACTGCCCTAACCACTTCCTGTCTCTCTTATCCCCGGTCCGAATTTACACTATTGATGGTTGCATGAGAGTTTCTTCCTCAATAACGTCACTACTAATATCCCGCGATATGCGATTTGTTAAATAGTTGCTCCCCAAGCACTCCTGGATGTAGTTAGCTGTAGCTGCATTGCAGAGGGCAAGGCTTGCAGTGACACACGATGCAGCTGCAGCAGTGCAGGCCGTTCATGCACGGACTACTGTAAGTGCGAGGGAGGAGACATTTGCTGTAGTCCTTTCACCAGGAAGCACATGGATATAGAAGACGAAGAAGGGAAGCTAGATGTGGATAATGAATAAACAAACATATGATTCACTTCTTTTATATATATATATTTGCATACTGTAGTGGCTGACAAATAAATTCATATTCAAACCACATAAATGTGATTTTTCCAGATTTTAGGCAAAATTTGATCTTTGACCTCTGGTTTGACCTTGATACTCACCCTATATCCACAAATTAACCCCAGAAATGGACTCCCCGTCCTGGAAAACCCCTAAAAAGAGGTATTACACGACCCTCTATGTCATCAAGATCAAAAGTTGAAAATTGGTCAAAATTCAAGATGTCGGAGGGCGCCATCTTAAATTCTGAGAAATGCTAAAGGTTGCACAAGTAGCAACCAAGCTAATTTTGCTCTCCTAACCATATATAATACATTTCCACAAAAAAAGTTTACAGTAATTAACATTGCAGGGTTTACTATAGGAAGTATAGGGGCGGCAACTAGACTAAATGCCTCGAGTGTCAAGTTGGACTGTGTGCTTGCACCTGCTTCAACGACTTCCATACTCTAATAAACTTTTGAAGTGGAAGTGACAACAGTGAAAGTGACACTCAAATGTAGGCTAAGAATAATAATATAACTAAGTACAGTATAAGTGAAAAGGACACATATAAGTTGTTGTTGTTGTTGTTGTTCCCTAAGCTGCCTGGCCGAACAGCCCCGAGTCCCTGAGAAAGGCCATGGCCACGATCGGGCTTTCCCACAGAGCTCTCATTGAGTGTAGATTGTGTTGTTGGCGTAAGTGGTTGTGTGAAATGCACAAGGTCCTGATGTGGCGGCGTCTACGCCGTGGGGCCACCTCCCGAGGCTGCCAACCGCGGATGGCTGCCGACCCTCCACGGCCGAAGACAAAATCAACGACCAGTGGAGGAAAACCGGATGCCGGCTGCGGGGAACAGTTTCGGGAGCCAAACCGTCACAACCATCCCCTGCCCCCTCCCTGGGGGCACGGGTCCTTGGAGCAGCTTCGGTCGCGCCGGGAATTTCCACACATATAAGTAATAATAAGTGCCTTCAATAACAATATGAACAAGTGAAAGTGACACTAAAATATATATTTCTAACAATAAATAAGTGAAAATGACACTCAATAAGCCTAGGCCAGTCAAAGTGACAGTACTGTATAATAATAATAAAACTAAGTACTGTATAAGTGAAACAGACACACACAAGTAATAATAAGTGCCTTCATAACAATATGAACAAGTGACAGTGACACTATATATATTATTAGCTTACCTAACAATACATAAAAGGGGAAATGACACTAACAATTAACAAAGTCCAGTGAAAGTGACACTAATAATCATAATAATAATAATAAAACGAAGTAATAAGTGACAGAGACACAAATAAGTTCATGTAAATAACGTTATTGAGTGAAAATAACATAATAACTATAATAAATGACATAATAACCAATAAAACACAATCAAATCGCTTCCCGGCAAAATTGCGGGTGGAGCGACGAGTGCAACTGGGCGTCGTAGCCGAGGCCGCGGTTGAGTGTTCGGACGCGCCGAAGTAAATACGCGGCAAAAGTTACCTCCACTTCCATCACCATCACTCCGGAACCAGTTGAGCTAGAGAGCTCTACTCTATGCCATTCTACGCAGCAAGGTAAGGTGCCCATTTCTATATATGTTTGATTAATGTAGGTAATATATTAAGCGAGATTAACCTTAGTTTACTTTTGTTGATATTCGGCCAGATCGCCCGGATACGAGCTCCGTCCTTTGGAGAGCCTGCCCGGGCCAGGAGGGTTAAAGCCAATTTATTATTGCGTCCTACATCACGTATCATTTCTCTAACAACGTAAGGAGCCAATAACGGGTAGAATGTAGAGTTCGGACATACCGCCAGCCTTGTGTACACTACGCGGACCGGCGTCGGGACGCTTGCCATCATGTTCCCGTCTATTTTGACTGCCTTTGGATACAATAATATGTTGAGATCCCATGATATATTGTCATCATCATATTGCCAGCAGGGGGCATTAATTAAAGGGGGTATCACACTGGGCCAATTCTCGCCATTCTACCGTAAAAAATGGAGCTACCGCAATTCTCCAGCACAAATCTCACCGTTTGATGGAGCTAGAATGCTTCCTGCACTGGGTGGGAAGCACCGATTTTTGACAGAGGTAAATTGTCAGCCTCTTTACAGCTCGCAATTAATCTCATGATATCTCAAGTATATGACGTTGAAATATATATTTTGCTACATAATTGTGTGTTTTGATTATGAGAAGGGCTGCGGATAGACATAAACTAAGTGAATTAATGCTAAAATAGCTAGGCTACACCACTTGCAGCAAAATAACAACTTCCTACCTACTCCACGGCGATTGGTATGAAACTAAAACATTCGGTAAAAGATCCTGTGTAGCAGGAGTAACTGTTTATCAGATGCCTATTTAGGCTAAGAATCATTGAACAATATATTTAACCTAACCTAATTACCTAACCTACTGTATCTATCTATCTATTGCCCGACACCGTGATCCCCGAAGGGGTGGCCACGAACGAACCGCCCCCATGCACCTCTGTCCCCAGTCAGTCGACGTCCCTCCCCCCAACCAGCACCGCCTTCGTTCATATACTTCCTCACTCCATTCTTCCATCTCTCTTTTGGTCTACCTCTCCCTCTCTGTCCCTCCACCTCGCTCTCATACACCCTCTTAGTCATTCTCTCGCTTTCCATACGTTCCATATGGCCGAACCATCTCAAGTTGTTTCTTTTCACACTCTCCAGCACATCCACCTCCACACCAATATCAGGATGTCTTTCAATTATCTTGATGAAAACACCATGAAACAAATAATAACGGCAATAATAAGACCCAGGATGGAATATGCATCTGTAGTGTGGTCCCCTCACTTGAAGAAACATATCCACAAAATTGAGAGGGTACAGAGAGCAGCTACGAGGATGATCCCAGGTTTGGAAAATTTGGAGTACCAAGAGAGGCTCGAGAGATTGAATCTACCTACACTGGAACAGAGAAGGAAACGAGGACAGCAAATTCAGATATATAAATGTGTTAGAGGTATTGACAAAATTGACCAAGAAAACTTATAGAGAGGGATGGAGGTGAGAGGACAAGAGGTCACAGCTACAAACTAAAAGTGCTAAATAGTAAATCTGATCTGAAAAGTAAAAGATTTCCTACCAACTCGATTAGTGGGTGGAACAAATTGCCAGCCGAAGTAGTGTCTGCACCATCAGTGCATAGTTTCAAAGCACGGTATGACAAACATATCTTAGGAGGCGGGAATTAACGAGCATGCTCACTCCCGCAAATACAACTAGTGTAAGTACAACTAGTGTAAGTACCACACCTCCTTCTTACTTCCTCATTAGTCTGTCTATCCCTCCATGTAACTCTGCATGCACTTCTTAAGTAATTCATTTCCACTGCTCTCACTCTTGGTCTGAGTCTCTCAACCAACGTCCATGCTTCGCTTCCATAAGTCAGTGTCGGGATTACCATACTGTCATGCAAGGACTTCTTCACTTCACTGACCACCCTATTTCTTGTTACTGCTTTCAGCGTTCCTACAACCCTCTTCCCCTATTGTACCCTCTCCCGCACTTCTTCATCCATAGTCCCATCTTTACTCAACACACTGCCCAGATATTTAACCCATTGGCTGCGGCTATGTTTGGGCTATTTAGGGCATATTCAGGCACTCCTGAATGATAAATCAAGCATCTGCATTAACCCTTCAACCCCGGCTGGTACACGTGTGTACCATTTTGTTTTGACCCGCGGAACCCGGGTGGTACAACATTGTACCATTGCTTGAAAGCCTGTGAGCTTGGTGTGCGAGGCGTCGGTCCGACGCATGTAAACAACAGCCGGCTGGACCGACGCCCCGCATCTCCGGCCACAAGAAGGAGAGCGTCGCTTGTTCGTGTGTGCCTGTATGTTGTTGTTAAGTATCGAAAAGTAGTGTAAAGTGGCTGTTGTTGCCGTAAGTTATCTCCAATGAAATCATCATCACAACTGAACCAGTTGACTTAGAGAGCTCTACTTAACGCTATTCTACAGGTAAATAACACAGCTACGCTTGGGGATGCGCGTGAATGCGGGAAGAAGTCAGAATAACAAAGATACGGTAGCCTAGCCTAGACGTTTTTCGGCCAAAAAACCCGGGTCTCGGGGAATATTTATGTAATGCGTAGCCGAGGCTGGAGGGTTAAATGAAGTGTATTCTGCCGAAAACTAGACGAAAATAGCTTCAAAATGACACCAGAACGGGCCCCGTAGGTGGTCTGGTTCACCCGCAGTGGTGCCAGTGAAACGCGGGAAACCTGCTATTTGGTAGCACACGCTCGCTTGGCTACACTGCTGTGAGACACAGAGAGAGTGTACCTCAGTGAGCCGCTCGGTGCTCTTCGTCACCTCGGTGACGTTCCAGAACGTCACCCGCAACGAACGGGTTAAAAGATTTGACGATCTCCATAGCCTGACCGTTCAGCTTCACCTCACACTCTGTGACTTCACCCCTTTCGAAGACCATAACCTTGCTCTTCCCCGCATTTACCTTCAAATTTCGTTTTTCGCACACTGTTCCAAACTCATTTACCAGACCCTGCAACTCCCGTTCATTATCACTCATCAGAACTGTATCATCCGCAAACAGCAGTATAGGTAGCTTCCACTCAATTCCCTCCCTTTTCAGCGATACACCAACATCCACTGCTCTTGATAGTACTGTATTTCTTTCATGACTCCATCCATATATACAGTAAACAACCACAGGGACATCACACACCCCTGTTTCAAACCAACATTCAGATCAAAGAACTCGCTCTGCTCACTCTCCACACGTACTGCCGCCTTTGCACCCTCATTTCTTACAGTTTCTTACAGTAGATCCTCTGGAAAAAGGCAAACTAGGCCTGTGTATCCAGCTCAGTACCAGTACTTGCACTGCTGCGGTCGTTCACGGTGTTGGTGGCGGCGGTAGCAGACGCAACATTTTTACTATTCTGTATTTTTGTTTTATAATCAAACTTCAAATCTTGTCTTCCCCATGCTTTATCAAGATTACTTTCAAACTCCCTTATTGATTCGGAATCGACTACATACTGGGGCAGTGCGTTCCACTCATTTACCACTCTATCACAAAATGAGTTCTTTGCCTTCTCAAGCCTATTTCTTTCTTTGTAAATTTTCTTAGAGTGTCCTCTCGTTCTTGTTCCCTCTCGCATCAAGAAGATACCTACACAACCATCCTCATCATACTTTCCTGACATTATCTTAAAAGTCTCTATCATATCCCCTCTCTTTCTCCTATATGCCAGTGTCGGAAGCCCCAGTGTCCTCAACCTTTGCTCATAGCCCGCGTTCTTCAACGTTGGTATCAGCTTGCTAGCTCTCCTCTGCACTTTCTCCACTGCTTCTATATCCTTTACCATATATGGAGCCCACACCTGGTTCGCATATTCCAGGTGCGGCCTAACCAGTGCTGTATAGATTCCTTAAGATTTCTTCGTCAAGTGACACAAATGTCCTCCTTATCAGCCCTACAATTCTATTGGCTTTGTTTATCTTTTCCGCTAAATGCTCTGAGAAATTTAACTTATTGTCTATCACTACTCCTATATCCTTTTCTGCATTCACTTCCTCCATCGCTTCATACATACTGTATCCTACCTTGTCTATCTTGCTTGTCCCAATCCGCATGTACTTGCATTTTTTTGGATGAAAAGGCATTAACCAATGCTCAGACCATCCCTTCATGCCCTCCACATCTCCTTGAAGCAAGCCCACATCTTCCTTACTCCTCACTCTTCTATACAGCTTAGTGTCATCCGCATACAGGTATACCTCACTTCCACTAGTTATAACTTCAGGTAAGTCGTTGATAAATATAACGAACAGCAGTGGTCCCAACACAGATCCCTGAGGTACCCCACTTGTAATTTCCCTCCACCCCGAGCCTATTCCATTCTCCAGTACCCTCTGTCTCCGATCTTTCAGGAAGGCTTCTATCCATTTCACACATTTCTCCCCTATATTATAGCTTCTAACTTTCTCTATTAACCTTTTATGTAAGACCTTATCGAAGGCCTTCATAAAATCGCAATATACCACGTCTATTACATCACCATCTTCTAGAATTTGCATCCAATCATCTACCACCTTAATTAGCTGTAGTACCGTCGACCTCCCCGGCAAGAATCCGAACTGTCTCCCACTGAAAAGTTGGTTTGACTTCATATGCTCCATTATTCCTTCTCTAATTACCGTTTCCATTAGTTTACACACAACACTTGTCAAACTGACTGGTCTATAATTCCCTGGGTCATTTCTCTTTCCCTTCTTAAATATAGCTGTTATGTTCGCCTCTCTCCAGTCTATCGGGATTTGTCCTGTATTAAACGATACCTCAAATAAAATTTTCAATGGTTCTACTAACATCTCACCTCCTTCCTTTATGATTCTTGGGTGTATCCCATCCGGTCCCGGGGACTTACTTCTGTTAATTTTTTCTATAGACCTTCTTATTCTAGCATGCGAAAACTCTATTAGTTCTAGTGCCTGTGCCTGTTTGATGGGAATAGTAGGCACTGCATCATCCAACTCCACTGTTATTACCCCCCCAAAGTATTTCCCCAGCACCTCTGCTTTCTCCTTATCAGTCTCCGCTCTACTCCCATGATCCAACCCCCCTACCAGCTCTGGGATCCCTACTCTTCTTGTTAACTTTTCCTGAATGTACTTCCAGAATATTTTTGGATTATCCTTCACATTTCTAGCAATCTCTCTCTCCCTCTCCTTCACCCCCCTCCATGTCTCCCACCTTATTTTATTGTTTATTTGTCTGCGTTCCAGATCCACTTCTTTAGCTTCTATACTAGACCCGGCCCTGTTCTTTTTTAACAATTTTAGTCTTTCCCACAATCGTTTCTTTCTCCTAATCAATGTCCAAAGCTTTCTTTTCATTGGCAATTCTGGGTTCGTTCTTGTCCTCAATTTTGTTTTATCCTTATATTCCCTTACTGGTACACTTTTGGATACAGCACTTCACTGCTTTCAGCAACTTGCCATATATCCGTATATTCTAAGTACTTTCCACAAACCTTCTCTATCCACTCTGTCATAGGCCTTCTCCAAGTCCATAAAGGCAACATTCACCTTTTGTTGTTTCTCCAGATATTTCTCCACAACACAATTCAGGGTAAAAATCTGATCTACACATCCTCTTCCCTTCCTAAAACCTCCCTGCTCGTCGCCTATCCATTTCTCCGTTCTCACTCTCACTCTCTCAATCACTACCCTACTGTATACCTTCCCTACTACGCTTAGAAGACATTTTCCTCGGTGGTTAACACACACTTCTCTTTCCCCTTTGCCCTTATATAGGGGGACTATTATGCCAGTCTTCCAGTCATCGGGTGCACTCCCCTTCTCCCATGCTAGTTTGCACATTTTCCATACCCATTCGATCACTATCTCACCACCATACCTCAACATTTCCCCACACACTCCATCTGTTCCTGGTGCTTTCCCCAACTTCACTCTTTTCATGGCTTCTCACACTTCTGACCTCCTGATCCCCACCTCCTCCTCCACTACTTCTCTTCTTCTCCCTCCCATACCATATCCAGCTATGTTTGCTGGCTCTTCATTCCTTACATTTAGCAACTCATTGAAGTACTCCCTCCATCTTTCGACTCTCTCTTGCTTCTCGGCTAGCATTCTCCCATTCTTATCTTTCACACCCTTACTGTTACCCTTGCTACCTTCCCTAACTTTCTCGACTTCTTTCCAGAACAGTTTCTTACTCTCCCTCCATTTTACACTCAGATTCCTTTCAAATTCCTCATCTACTCTTCTCTTACTTTCCTTCACCACCCTCTTACTCTCCACGTACCTCGCTCGTTTCTGTCTCTCGAAATCTTCATTCCCTCTACTACCCAACCACTCTCTATATGCTTTCTTCTTTTCTTCCACAGCTATTCTTACCTCTTCTGTCCACCATGCTGTACCTTTCATTCCCCTCCCTCTTCTCCTCACTCCACACACCTCCTCACATGCTGCACAGATCTCATCCTTAAACACCTTGCTCATCTCCTCCACTTCCTCCATAACTTCCAGGTCAAACCCACCTAGTCGTCTTTCCACTGCTCTGTACTCCTCCCTGACTTCCTCCTCCTGAAACCTCTCCACCCTCCTCACCATTCCACCCTCCTCTCGCCTCCCTCCAGCTCTCCTCACCCACTTAGTTTGTATCCTAACCTTAGCTACCACTACATAATGATCAGACAAACCCCCTCCAATGCCCCTATACACCCTAGCATCCATCACTGATTTCTTCATTCGTTCATCCACACATACATAATCAATCAATGACTTTCGTTCCACCACTGTCTCATCCTCCATCGTCCACACCCGTTTCCACGTGTACCTGTGGATCATTCTGTGTCGGAAGAAGGTGTTGGCTATCCACAGCCTCCTCCCCACACATACGTCCACAAGTGCACTACCATTCCCATTCACCTATGATGGTACCCCCCAACCTCCCACCACTCCCTCAACTTTCCTATCACCCACCTTACCATTCATATCCCCAATCAGAAATATTCTTTCGTTCTTGTCAAACTTCTCCAGGCACGCCTCCACATTCATCCAGAACTCCTCTTTCTTCCTTTCAAGTTTATCCTCTGTTGGGACATACACACACATAATCACCCATGTTTGTATTCCTACTTTCATTCCTACCCCCATAATCCTTGAACCCACAGACCCATACTCTCTTACACATTCCTTCCATTTGCTACTTACAAACAAACACGCACCTTCTCTCGCTGTTCCTTCACTCACTCCAGCACACACACCCATTCCACACTCCCACTCTCTCACATCTGAACCTTTCCATTTGGTCTCTGTCATTCCACATACATCCAGCCTGGCATTCACTAGCACTTCCAGAACCTCTCTCTCTCTTTTATGCCATCATTCATGCCACTAACATTCCATGTAGCCATTCTCAGAATGTCCGAAAGAATGTCCTTAGTCGGTCGTGGTTCGTCAACATAGGTTCCGTCCGCATCCGAGGCTGTTCGTTCGTTTTTCTTTGCTTAGGTATTTTTTCCGGGTGGGGGTCGCAAGCCCACCGACCCAACGAAATGGTATGAAACGAAAACATTCGGTAAAAGATCCTGTGTAGCAGGAGGAACTGTTTATCAGATGCCTATTTAGGCTACTAAGAATCATTGAACAATATATTTAACCTAACCTACTGTGTATTTCAGACCCGATGTCGCATCGCCTTTCGCAATTTGTGGCAAGACTATAGGTTACATAATAATGACATTCGAACACAATGTTATTGATACCCCGCCGTAAATTATGGTGTTATAAAGGTTTGTCAAATTATTATAGTTATGATGCTACCTCTTAGGGTAGCCAAAGGGAACGCAAAAACACAAGCAAGCGATCGGACACCAGACAGACCCCCCTCCCCTACAGTCATACTGTCCCTCCCCCACCAACCAAGCGCCCCCACCAACCCCCTCCTACACTCATCCTTCTATACCCCCTCCCCACCTCTCTCTCTCTCTCTAAACATTGTCTGATAAAGGGAAAATATAAAGCCATACATATGCTTTAATATATACGTATAATAGTTTATAAATGGAAATTATGGGCGGAGCTTGGATTGATAGTTTAGGGAAACAACCGTGATAGGTCTGTTTAAGTTTGATATTTTCCCAGTGTTTGGAATACTTGAGCAATTTAACGGGAGATGTTCACTGGCCTGCAATCGAGGAAGGTGCCTACTCACAAGCTACTGAAGGTGTGCTACGTCCCTGCAGGAGATGGCCGGTATGCCGAGATGCCCGCGTGGATGCAAAGGTGTGATTGCGCTACGACTTTTCAATATGTTCAACCAAGAGAAGAATGCTGACGCACTGAAAATAAGCCTTAGCAGGTAATTATTAGCCATAACGCTTTGGTCTATACGTTTACGGAACATATTTTATAGGAATGACAATGTTTGCTGATTATATCTTGATCTTAATACCATTATATTCTATATGAGCTACGTGCCACAAATTTTCCTCAGGTGAGGTGAATTCGTAAGGTTATTCAACCTTATATTATTCAAATAGATTCAGCCAAGACCTATATACTAAGGTCAACCGGCGCGCAGGTAGGGGTGGATTAGCGCCTGTCAAATGACAGACCTGCGCCCCTCCTCTCACACTTGGGCTCAAACCAAAATGGGTATCCTGAACACAGAAAATTCATGTAGGCGCACTATGTATTATTATGTTCCTTCCAACAACCAATATATTAGAATGACATTCTTTGTTTATAGGCCCCGCTAGTTGGTTGTGTGGATCACTATGCCGAATAACTGCTCTGTGTTTGGGTTTCTTAACAACATCAAACAAGCAAAAACATCTGAAAACATTAGATTATTTTAGATTCCCAAAAATTAAAAAAATATGACGCTTGTGGTTGAATGCCAGTCAATTTTTTTTTTTTTTTTTTCTATGTGATTGAGGGAGGCAAAAGGCATAACTGCCTATAGTGAGTGCCTCCCCCATAGTTGAAAGAGTGACAGGGCCAAAATCAAGGGACGTTCGAGCCAAAATGCCTGGACACACGGAGTTTGAAGCAATTTAAGTCATAGGAAGAGGGAAAGACTGATTCTGGGAGAGAGTTCCAGAGCTCAGATGTTGAGTAGAAGAAAGTTTGAGAGTAACGTTTCACTCTTGGGTTGGAGAGTTGCACAGAGTAGGGGTGGGATTGAATTGCAAGACGGGTACCACGTGCCCTACGTAAAGGAGGTGGTATGCACTGGGATAGCTCTGAGGAACACTGATTATTATAGCGATAGAATAGCGAGAGAGATGCAACATTGCGGCGGAGAGAGAGAGATTGCAGAGAGTTGGTGAGTGGACGGGAGTTAATGATACGAAAGGCCTTCCTTTCAACTTTTACTAGGAGAGCGGTGTGAGAGGAACCTCCCCACACATGTGAACAATACTCAATACAAGGGCGCACTATGCCCCTGTACAGAGCAAGAAGCTGTGCAGGGGAAAAGAACCCCCTAAGGCGGTTGAGCACACCCAGCTTCTGGGAGGCTGCCTTAGCAAGACTGGTAATATGGTCCTTACAAATGAGAGCAGAAGAAAAAGAGACACCAAGAATATTGAGAGAAGATGAAGGGTTGATTTTTGAATTGTTGAAGAATAAGGGATAGTCCGCTGGGAGATCCTGACGGGTAGATAGATGGAGAAATTAGGTTTTGGAAGCATTAAAGTTAACAAGGTTTTCTCTGCCCCAATTGGAAATAGTATTTAGATCAGAATTTAAGAGTTCTATGGCTTCATTACGTTTGTCGTTGAGGGATTGCTGGCTGGGGCGTTCTGAAAAACTAATGGAGTAGTGTAAGGTTGAGTCGTCTGCGTTGAATGGATGGGAATTAAGATACAGTTAAGGAGATCATTTATAAAAATTAGAAAGAGAATAGGAGATAGGACAGAGCCCTGAGGAACACCGGAGTTTATAGGGTGAGGTAGTGAACAATGGCCGTCCACAACCGCGGCTATGGAACGGCCGGAAAGGAAATTAGAGACAAAGGCACAGATGGAGGGATAGAAACCGAAGGAGGGTAGTTTAGAAATTAAAGATTTATGCCAGACTCTATCGAAGGCTTTCGATATGTCTAGTGCAATAGAAAAAGTCTCACCGAAGTCCCGAAAGGAGGATGACCAAGAGTTAGTAAGATATGAAAGAAGATCACCAGTAGAGCGACCCTTAAGGAAGCCATACTGGCGATCTGAGAGCAGATTATGAGAAGAGAAATGCTTAAGAAATTTGGAAGCAAGAATAGTTTCAAAAACTTTAGAAAGACAAGAGATAAGAGAAATTGGACGATAGTTGGAGGGTTGAGAGCGGTCACCCTTCTTTGGGACAGGTTGAATGTGAGCAAACTTCCAGCATGAAGGGAAGACGTTAGAGGATAGACAGAGACGAAAGAGTTTGCCTAGGCAGGGAGTCAGCACGGAAGCACAGTTTTTGAGAACAACAGGAGGAACACCGTCCGGACCGTACGCCTTATTAGTGTTAAGCCCAGAGAGGGTAGAAAGTACATCTTTAGAAGAGATTAGGATATTAGGCATAAGTAAGAGAGAGGAGGGCGGAGAGGGAGGAATAGCACCGGAATCATCCAAGGTGGAGTTTCTAGCAAAAGTTTGAGCGAAGAGTTTAGCTTTGTCAGAGGAAGAAGTGATGGTTGTGCCATCAGAGTGGGAAAGGGGAGGGAAAGACGAGGAAGAGAAATTGTTGGAGAGGTTTTTGGCTAGATGCCAGAAAGCTTGGGAAGAGCTAGAGTTGGATAGTTCAGTGCATTTATTATTGATGAAAGAGTGTTTGGCAAGTCGAAGAACAGATTTGGCTTGATTCCGGGCAGAAACATATGAAGAATGAGAGTCTTGAGTTTTAAGGCGTCGGTACCGTTTGAATGCTTCCTCCTTATTGCGGACAGCAGTAGAACAGGCGTGAGTAAACCAAGATTTTTTTGCATTAGTCTGAGAGAAAGAGAATGGAATGTATGCTTCCACGCCCGATAGGATTACCTCGGTAATGCGTTCAGCACTCTCCGAGGGTCCTCGGCCATGGAAGCAGAAATCATTCCATGGGAAATCAAAGAAGTACTGCCGAAGAGCCTCCCAGTCGGCAGCGCCAAAGTGCCACAAGCGCCGCCGGCTAGGAGGATCGGGTGGCTGTACTGGAGAGATAGGACAGGTGACAGAGATAAGTTTATGGTCGGAGGAGCCCAAAGGAGAGAAAAGATCGACAGTATAAGAAGAAGAGTTAGAAACAGGTCAAGAATGTTGGGCCGATCTCCGATGCGATCCGGGATACGGGTGGGTTGCTGAACTAACTGCTCTAGGTCATTTAGGATAGAAAAGACGTAGGCTTGTTCACCAGGTGGATCAGTAGTGTGAGAGGAGAGCCAATGGCGGTGGTGAACGTTGAAATCTCCTAAGATGGAGATTTCTGAGAAAGGAGAAATGGATAGAATGTGTTCCACTATAGAGTTTAGATAGTCAAAAAATTTGGGAAAGTTGGTAGAGTTAGGGGAAAGATAGACAGCACAGAAATATTTAGTAAGAGAATGACAGGAAAGTTTGAGCCATAAAGTTGAGAATTCAGAGGAGTCGAAATCGGGAACACGAGAGCAAGTGAGTTTGTTGTGCACATATGCACAACATCCGCCTTTGGCTTTGAAACTAGGATAGAGAAAGTAGGAGGATACAGAGAAGGGGTTGCTGGATGTTGCTACAGACACCTGAGTTTCGGTGAGGAAGAGAAGATCAGGTTTGTAGGAGGAGAGATGGTGCTCAACAAAGTGCAAGTTAGAGGAAAGTCTGCCAATGTTGCAGAAATTAATAGGAAGAGTAACAGGCCGAGGTCCAGGTAATTGTGTGGGGTCGTCAGGGGATGGTCGGTCGGGTGAAGGGGCATTTATGGTCCCCCCCCCCTGGGGACTCCGAGGCTAGGCTACAATTCATAATTTTTTTTTTTTTTAATTTTGGTGTGGAGGAATGAAGTGTGGTGTGCATGTTTAGTGTAGTGAAGTGGATAGGAGGAGGAGGTGTTTGTGAGAGCTAGCTGGATTGCTCTCAGTGTAAATGAGGCACAAATAAAATCAGTAAGAGAGGCCAAGCAAATGAAACAGGAGTTCCAGCGACTCTTTATCACATGCCTATAACCTCACCTGGGTCTAGCCCTGATCGATTGGTGCCTACAATCTCCCCACTGTATATATACAGATAAAAGCAACCCAACACATGCATTGATTTACTCCATTCATTTTGACGTTAACAACTTGAAGGATGATATGCAATCACGTCTTCTCGGTACTTATAAGAGGACTAAAAATTACCGGCCATTGCAAGACGATACTGTACCTTCCATGTTTCTACCACACGGTAAGCTTAAAAAAATACAGATATGGGGATATTAATGGAAGTGGAGATGGGTGGTAACATGTAAACAATATCATGATAGTAATAGTATGCGTAGGCCAATGTGAATTGTTTTTATTGGAGGTGATTGTGTGAGTATAGATATTGGTGATTGTGGGAATATTATTAGTGGATGCCTGCTTGCGTGCCTTATTGATAGTAATATTTGTGTTATTTTATATCACTGATGGTGTAAATAGATATACGTTATATTGTCGCTGGCAGTGTATTTGTGTATAGGCTACTGTATACATATGATGTGAATGTGTGTGCGATTATTACAAGTAGTTGTAGTGTATACGGCCTTGCATCATTAGTTCCACTAATTTCTTCTTATCTTCATAACAGAAAAATATGTGTAATGGTAGATGGCCTTTATTCTCAATTTCACTCAATAAATGCTGGTGTTCCCCAGGGATCAGTTTTGGCCCCAACTCTGTTCCTCATTCATATCAATGATCTCATATCTACCACTCATAATCCAATACATTCCTATGCAGATGACTCAACACTCCACAGTTCCTTCACATTTACCAATTCTTTCACCCAACCCAATCTTATAAATTCAAAAATAAGCACTGCAATTTCTCTGAACCAGGACCTTTCTAGAATTGAAGAATGGGGACAAAAGAATCTAGTTTCCTTTAATGCACAGAAAACCAAGTACATTCAATTTTCTAACCGACAGAATCTCACTGACTCCCATATATTTTTTAATGATGTAAATATTCCCACTTCCCCTAGTCTTGACATTCTCGGTGTAACATTAACTACTAACTTGAGCTGGACACATTATGTTAGAAGCATTGCTAAGAATGCCTCTAAAAAACTGGGACTCCTGTACAGAGTTCGAGAATTCTTCACTGACGAGCAGTTGGCCGTAATATATAAAAGTCATGTGCGTTCTCAGATGGATTACTGTTCACCTCTGTGGAGTGGAAGTGGAGTGGTTGCATTGAGGCAGTTGGACAAAATTCAAAATAAAGCTATTAGATTAATCAATAACCCTGCAATCACACAGGACCTTCCTACATTATCCATACGAAGAAACGTTGCATCCCTTGCATTATTCTAGATATTTTCACAGCAATTGTTCCGAGGAACTTGCTTCAATTGTGCCGCCTCTCCACATCTTTCCCCGTAGAACTAGGGCAGTTGAGAGCGCCCATGAATTTACACTTTCTCCTCCACAATGCAGAACTTCTGCTTATCAAAATTCATTTATCCCTAGAACTACTACTCTTTGGAATTCACTTCCCTCGAATTGCTTTCCACAAACTTACAATCTACAAATGTTTAAATCCAGTTGTTACAAAAAATTTATGAATGGAGGATGCCTTTAGGCACATGGACCTTTTTGTTTTATCTGTGTTTTTCCTTCCTCCGTTCATTGTCTCTTTAAAAAAAAAAAAAAATAAAAAAAAATATAAGTAAACAATATTAAAACGAGTATTTGTTACCGTAAACAAATAAATTTTAGTGTTATATTCGTTGGTATGGGTGTTCATTAGTTTTGTTATTCGTAATAATGATTGTAGTTTTCTTGCTAGGAGTGGTGATAAATACTATAATCATGGTACTGTGTAGAGGTGTGGCTGTGTGACAATTGTTGCCTGTATGTTTGAGTGACATTTTATGGTTGTCTTACATACTTTTTGTTAGCGACACTATATACTGTATGTGATCATTTTTGTTTTGTGGATATGTCTGATCCTGTTTAATAGTGGCTGTATACAGGGTACTCCACGATTCTTTAGAAACCGTATCGGCACTTTCAGAAATTAAAGAGCGCTATTATGAACCAAAATATTCTATAAAATATATATGTTTTTGTTGTCAACATTTTACAGCTACTGCCTTGTAAAGTAGGTATTTTTGTCATGTTCATTGTTTTAAATCCATGTTCCCGCCAAATGAAAGGGATATGAAAACAAAGTTGTGCATGGTGCAGCATGGTATAATTACTTTATATAACACCATAAACCATACACTACTAAAATAACCATTCCATTCTATCATTAGAGCGGGTTAAGAATGCCGAATGTAAAAGACCATATACAGTAGTTGCAAAAGTATGTAGTATGTTGTATATGCCTATAACGTTTTAACAGTCTTTCCTTTGTAGAAGTATCTACAGGGAAAACAATATTGCGAGACACCCTGTATTTGTGTGATAAATTTTGTTAGTGGTTGTGTACTTACACTAGTTGTACTTACACTAGTTGTATTTGCGGGAGTGCGCATGCTCGTTAATTCCCGCCTCCTAAGATATGTTTGTCATACCGTGCTTTGAAACTATGCACTGATGGTGCAGACACTACTTCGGCTGGCAATTTGCTCCACCCACTAATCGAGTTGGTAGGAAATCTTTTACTTTTCAGATCAGATTTACTATTAAGCACTTTTAGTTTGTAGCTGTGACCTCTTGTTCTCTCACCTCCATCCCTCTCTATGAAGTTTTCTTGGTCGATTTTGTCAATACTGTATCTCTAACACATTTGTATATCTGAATTTACTGTCCTCGTTTCCTTCTCTGTTCCAGTGTAGGTAGATTCAATCTCTCGAGCCTCTCTTGGTACTCCAAATTTTCCAAACCTGGGATCATCCTCGTAGCTGCTCTCTGTACCCTCTCAATTTTGTGGATATGTTTCTTCATGTGAGGGGACCACACTACAGATGCATATTCCATCCTGGGTCTTATTATTGCCGTTATTATTTGTTTCATGGTGTTTTCATTAAGATAATTGAAAGACATCCTGATATTTGCCAATAGTGCTAGTGATTCTCTCACTATCTTATTTACGTGGCTTTCTGGAGACATGTTATCCCTAAATTCTATCCTCAAGTCTTTTTCTTTTTCTGCTTTGGGAATCACTTTGTTTCCTAGTTTATAATCTTTTCTAGGTCTGTACTTGCTTTTACCCATTTCTAGAGTCTTACATTTCCCTGCATTGAACTCCATATTCCATTTGATGCTCCATTCATGGATCTTTTACAAATCTGCTTGGAGCTCAAGGCAATCCTCCTGGGTTCTGATCGTTTTAAGCAGCTTCGCATCGTCCGCAAACATACTCATGTAGCTTGTTAGTCCCTCAGGTAAGTCATTTACAAATATTAGAAACATGATTGGGGCTAGAACAGATCCTTGTGGTACCCCACTCGTAATTTGAGTCCAGTTTGACGATTTCCCCCTTACTGTTGTTCTCACCTGTCTTCCGCTAAGGTAGCTCTCCATCCATTTCAGCAGTTTGTCTCCTACTTTTCCCTCATGTTTTAATTTCCACAGCAATCTCTTGTGTGGAACTTTGTCAAATGCCTTTTTAAAGTCTAGGTAGGCACAGTCTACCCATCCTTCCCTCTTGTCCACTGTGTCTATTACTCTAGAGTAAAAACTCAACAAGTTGCTTACACATGATCTGCCTCCTCTGAATCCAAATTGTCGGTCAGTAATTAATCTTTTGGATTCCAGGTAGTTCACCCATTTGTCCCTTATTAATCCTTCCAGAATCTTCATGAGGATGCTCAATAGTGATACAGGTCTATAGTTCAGTGGTTTATCTCTGCTTCCTCCCTTAAATATAGGAATAATGTTTGCTCTTTTCCATTCTGTAGGTACTATCCCTGTGTCCAATGATTTGGTCATTATGTCATATAACGGTATACTCAGTTCCATAGCATTTTCTTTAATAATCCAGCCTGATACTCCGTCCGGTCCAGCGGCTTTGTTTGGATCCACCTTACTCATTTTGTCTATGAGCTCTGGTCTGTTAAATGTTACTTCCGGCATTTCCTCTGTACCTATCTCATTGGTTTCTGGTGCAATGAATTCTCCTTCTTTTGTAAATACTGATGCAAAATTTCTATTTAGTTCTTCCGCAATCTCTGTATCCTCTTCTATGATTCTGTTTCCACTTTTAATCTTAACGATCGTGGCTTTTATCTTCCTTTTGCCGTTTACAAACTTGAAAACCATTTTTGGATTCTTTTCATAGTTCTCCACTATCCCTTTCTCATGGTTTGCCTCTGACCTCCTCCTCATTTCTGTGTATTTGTTTCTCTCCTCTTTATACTTTTGCCTGTTATCTTCCGAATCCCAGTTTCTCATCTTTCCCAGTGTGTGTGTGTGTGTGTGTGTGTGTACTTACACTAGTTGTACTTACTTACACACACTGTGTGTGTGTGTGTGTGTGTGTACTTACACTAGTTGTACTTACACTAGTTGTATTTGCGGGAGTGAGCATGCTCGTTAATTCCCGCCTCCTAAGATATGTTTGTCATACCGTGCTTTGAAAATACTGATACTGTGCAGTTCCACGCCTACTTCGAGTTCTGGATCCATGTTCCTTTTACTTTTCCCAGATTTTACTTTTCAGATCAGATTTACTATTAAGCACTTTTAGTTTGTAGCTGTGACCTCTTGTTCTCTCACCTCCTCACCTCTCACCTGTGTGTGTGTGTGTACCTATTTGTATTTACCTATTTGTAGTATACAGGAGTTGAGCTTTGTAGGCTCGTATTGTCCCGCTTCCTGAGTTACAATTATCTAACTTTGCCTTAAAAATATGAATGTTTTTGGCACACACCACTTCCTCTTCCAACTGATTCTATTTACTTATACTTCTGTAAGGGAAACTATACTTTCTCACATCTCCTTTACATCTTCCTTTCATTAGCTTATATCTATGCCCCCTAGTTCTTCCATTATCTTTCACAATATAACCCTTCTTGTCCACCTTTTCGAGTCCTCTCACACATTTGTACATCATAATCATATCGCCTCTCTCCCTCCTATCCATTAGAGATGGTAAATCTAATTTCTTTAATCTCTCCTCATATGGTAATTCTCTCAGTTCTGGTATCATCCTAGTTGCAGCTCTCTGAACCTTCTCCAGCTTCTTTATATGCTTTTTTAGATGTGGTGCCCACACCACTGCTGCATACTCCAGTCTTGGTCTCACCAATATTTTTATTATTTTCTCTAGCATCTCCTCGTTTATATAGTTAAAGGCTATTTTTATTCTGTTTAGCAGTCCATATGTTTCTCCCACTATCTTATTAATATGATTCTCAGGTGAAAGATCACTCCTAACAGTTATCCCTAAGTCCTTTTCTTTCTCTGATGGGTTAATAGTGTTTTCTCCTAACTTATATTCCATATGAGGCCTTCTTTTACTTACTCCCATTTCCACTACATGACATTTATTTGTGTTGAATTCCATTTTCCACTTCTTGCTCCATTGATCTATCCTATCCAAATCCCTCTGTAATTCCCTACCACTGTTTTCATCTTCTATACGCTTCATGATCTTGGCATCATCTGCAAACATATTCATATATGCATTTATATCCTTTGGCATGTCGTTAATGTATATTAGAAACATTATGGGAGCCAGCACCGCTCCCTGCGGAACTCCACTTGTGACATCTTTCCACGTAGAAAATTTATCTCTGATAGTAGTCCTCATCTGTCTCTCTGAAAGATAGTCCTTCATCCAATTTAACAAACTACCCTGAATCCCTCCATACTCTTTTAATTTCCACTTCAGCCTGCTATGCGATACTCTGTCAAAAGCTTTCTTCATGTCAATATATACGCAGTCCACCCATCCATCTCTCTCTTGTAATATGTCAACCACTCTGTCATAAAAACTGAGTAGATTTGTAACACATGAGGTACCCTCCCTGAATCCAAATTGCCTGTTAGATAGTAGATTATTCTTTTCCAAGTAAATCATCCATCTTTTCTTAATTATTTTCTCACAGATTTTGCACACTATACTAGTAAGTGACACAGGTCGATAATTTAATGGATGTTCCCTGTTCCCACCTTTATAAATCGGTACAATGTTGGCTCTCTTCCAGTCCATTGGTAATTTTCCCACTTCCAGAGAGTATTTCATTATCTCATATAAGGGTTTCACTAGTTCGTCAGCACATTCTTTCAAAATCCATCCCGCTACATTGTCAGGTCCCACTGCTTTTTTCACATCTAGTCCTTTCATTATTTCTACTAGCTCCTCTGGGAGAAAATTAATCTCTCCCAGTTTATCACCAATTTCACCTACCGGTACTTCTTCAAAGTTATCACCTTTAGTATATACTGAGTGTAGTGTATTGTTCATAATTTCACACATATTCTGGTCGTCATCATAAGTGGTCCCTTCAACCTTCAACCTCACTATTCTATCCCTTACCTTCATTTTACTATTTATAAACCTATAGAACAGCTTAGGATCACTCTTACATTTTTTCACAATGTTCTTCTCATATTCTCTGGCTTCTTGTCTCCTAATTGCAGCATATACATTTCTTAATCTCTTGTATCTGTTCCAAGTTTCTCTATTACACCTTTTTCTAGCTGCCTTCCACGCTTGGTCTCTCTTTTCCTAGGCTTTCCTACATTTTTCATTAAACCAATCCTTTTCCTTCACTGACCTATTACCTTGTTTAGGGACATATTTATTTACTCCTTCATATATTGTTTTAAATACTCCATACTTCTTGTCTACACTATTTCTCTGATGTATTTCACTCCAGTCAACATCTCTAAAGTATTGTCTCAGTGATTGGTAGTCTCCTTTTGCATAGTCAAACCTAGTTTCCTTGTGCTCCTCCCTCTCCTCCATATTGGAATAACCCAATAGGATTTCTATATCCATTACAACATGATCGCTCTTGCCTAAAGGTGGTAAGTATTTTATATCAGAAATTACATCTGGGTCTCTAGTAAACATTAGGTCCAATCTGGATGCTTCATCATTTCCCCTTCTTCTTGTATTTTCCTTTATATTTTGCACCAATACATTTTCTGTTACCATATCCAGTAGCCTATACCCCCACGAGTTCACGTTGCTACCAGCTTCTCTCTGCTCCCAATCCACCTCTTTACAGTTGAAGTCCCCTACTATAATTAATTCATTGGTTCTACGAGTTAATTTTTCAATACAAATAATCATCTCATCTTTGATAAATTTGTATTCCTCCTCTTCCCAAGCCCCTGTGTAGGGCGGCATGTAGGCCACTACAATATCCGCCTTTTGATTGTCATCATCTGTCAATTCTACTGCTAATATTTCCGCTTTACTATTATTCAGATCAATCATTCTTGTTTTCAATTTATTATGTGTAAGAATTAGCACCCTACTATTTCCCCTTCCTGTTGCACCTCTCCCTCCAATCCTTCTTCCTGTACCACCACTTCTTTTCTCCCCCCCTCCGCCCCTATCCTCTCCCCCTTCTTCAGGTACCACTTCCTTACTTTCCCATCCATGTTTCTGTAGAAAAAAAAGCCCTTCTCCACTTCTGATCTATTATCGTTCTTTTCTTTGACTTCTCTATTTATTTCTCTAAATTTTTCCCTCTTCCGCATTTAGATCTTTCCTTAGTTTAACATTTCTGTATTCCCCCTCCTGACTTAACTTCCAGCTGGATCCGAGTACCTCCTCTGCTACTTTGGTTGACTTAAATCTAATCTTCATTGGCCTCATTTCTCCTTTCTTGTATTTCCCTAGTCTCCAACAATCCTCTATCTCTCTCTTCCATCCCTTCTTATCTTGTCTATCTATCACATCAATCATCTTCTCAACTTTCTTCATCTCCACACCCTTTCTCGTATTTCTATCTAATATTTCCCCTTCTACATCTCCAAACATAATTACACATCTCTTCTTATCAATATCACTGACCGGTTTCTCATTTTGTCTGATGGCATTAACTATCCTCTTGTTCAGGTTCTCGTCCTGCTGTCCCTTTTGCTCCTCAATAATTGCTTTTAGTTGTACCTCTGCTTCACCCACTCGATCACCCCAGACATTTTTCATTTGAGATACCTCTTCCTCCATTTTTTGTGTCCTGTCCTGATTTGTTTCCACTCCTTGTTTTAGCCTAGCATTCTCCTCCCTCAATTCACGAATCTCTCTCTCAGCCCTCTCCCTATACCCATCATCTATCTCTTTCACTCTCTCATTTAAATGTTCTTTGTATTCCTTAATCTGTTCTTTTAAAGCCACATTCTCAGATACCAATTCGTTGACCCTAGCAGTTAGAACAGTCTAACTTGTTCAGGTTCTCGTCCTGCTGTCCCTTTTGCTCCTCAATAATTGCTTTTAGTTGTACCTCTGCTTCACCCACTCGATCACCCCAGACATTTTTCATTTGAGATACCTCTTCCTCCATTTTTTGTGTCCTGTCCTGATTTGTTTCCACTCCTTGTTTTAGCCTAGCATTCTCCTCCCTCAATTCACGAATCTCTCTCTCAGCCCTCTCCCTATACCCATCATCTATCTCTTTCACTCTCTCATTTAAATGTTCTTTGTATTCCTTAATCTGTTCTTTTAAAGCCACATTCTCAGATACCAATTCGTTGACCCTAGCAGTTAGATAATTTAAACCCTCCCCCGGGACACAGCTCTCTTCCACTACAGAGTGTGTGTACTTACACTAGTTGTACTTACACTAGTTGTATTTGCGGGAGTGAGCATGCTCGTTAATTCCCGCCTCCTAAGATATGTTTGTCATACCGTGCTTTGAAACTATGCACTGATGGTGCAGTCACTACTTCGGCTGGCAATTTGTTCCACCCACTAATCGAGTTGGTAGGAAATCTTTTACTTTTCAGATCAGATTTACTATTAAGCACTTTTAGTTTGTAGCTGTGACCTCTTGTTCTCTCACCTCCATCCCTCTCTATGAAGTTTTCTTGGTCGATTTTGTCAATACCTCTAACACATTTGTATATCTGAATTTGCTGTCCTCGTTTCCTTCTCTGTTCCAGTGTAGGTAGATTCAATCTCTCGAGCCTCTCTTGGTACTCCAAATTTTCCAAACCTGGGATCATCCTCGTAGCTGCTCTCTGTACCCTCTCAATTTTGTGGATATGTTTCTTCAAGTGAGGGGACCACACTACAGATGCATATTCCATCCTGGGTCTTATTATTGCCGTTATTATTTGTTTCATGGTGTTTTCATTAAGATAATTTAAAGACATCCTGATATTTGCCAATAGTGCTAGTGATTCTCTCACCATCTTATTTACGTGGCTTTCTGGAGACATGTTATCCTTAAATTCTATCCCCAAGTCTTTTTCTTTTTCTGCTTTGGGAATCACTTCGTTTCCTAGTTTATAATCTTTTCTAGGTCTGTATTTGCTTTTACCCATTTCTAGAGTCTTACATTTCCCTGCATTGAACTCCATATTCCATGTGATGCTCCATTCATGGATCTTTTGCAAATCTGCTTGGAGCTCAAGGCAATCCTCCTGGGTTCTGATCGTTTTAAGCAGCTTCGCATCGTCCGCAAACATACTCATGTAGCTTGTTAGTCCCTCAGGTAAGTCATTTTCAAATATTAGAAACATGATTGGGGCTAGAACAGATCCTTGTGGTACCCCACTCGTAATTTGAGTCCAGTTTGACGATTTCCCCCTTACTGTTGTTCTCATGTCTTCCGCTAAGGTAGCTCTCCATCCATTTCAGCAGTTTGTATCCTACTTTTCCCTCATGTTTTAATTTCCACAGCAATCTCTTGTGTGGAACTTTGTCAAATGCCTTTTTAAAGTCTAGGTAGGCACAGTCTACCCATCCTTCCCTCTTGTCCACTGTGTCTATTACTCTAGAGTAAAAACTCAACAAGTTGCTTACACATGATCTGCCACCTCTGAATCCAAATTGTCGGTCAGTAATTAATCTTTTGGATTCCAGGTAGTTCACCCATTTGTCCCTTATTAATCCTTCCAGAATCTTCATGAGGATGCTCAATAGTGATACAGGTCTATAGTTCAGTGGTTTATCTCTGCTTCCTCCCTTAAATATAGGAATAATGTTTGCTCTTTTCTATTCTGTAGGTACTATCCCTGTGTCCAATGATTTGGTCATTATGTCATATAACGGTATACTCAGTTCCATAGCATTTTCTTTAATAATCCAGCCTGATACTCCGTCCGGTCCAGCGCGTTTGTTTGGATCCACCTTACTCATTTTGTCTATGAGCTCTGGTCTGTTAAATGTTACTTCCGGCATTTCCTCTGTACCTATCTCATTGGTTTCTGGTGCAATGAATTCTCCTTCTTTTGTAAATACTGATGCAAAATTTCTATTTAGTTCTTCTTCCGCAATCTCTGTATCCTCTTCTATGATTCTGTTTCCACTTTTAATCTTAACGATCGTGGCTTTTATCTTCCTTTTGCCGTTTACAAACTTGAAAAACATTTTTGGATTCTTTTCATAGTTCTCCACTATCCCTTTCTCATGGTTTGCCTCTGACCTCCTCCTCATTTCTGTGTATTTGTTTCTCTCCTCTTTATACTTTTGCCTGTTATCTTCCGAATCCCAGTTTCTCATCTTTTTCCAGGCTTTGTTTTTTGCTTCCTGTGCTTGCCTACATTCGCGGTTAAACCATACTTTGCGATTACTTTTTTTCCTTTTATTAATGTACTTAGGGACAAAAGTTCTTATACCAGTATCATAGATCTCCATGAATGCCTTGAGTTTTTTGTCTACCTCACTTTCAGATAACACCTGATCCCAATTTTGTGACTTAAAAAAATCCCGTAGTCCTACGAAATCGGTTCTGGAATACATCCAGTGATTTTCCTTGTGCTTTTCCCTTCCCTTGGGTAGATTATACTACAATAGTAAGTCTATGTCTAGAACTGCATGGTCGCTTTTTCCTAGTGGGCATAGGTACTGAATACTTTGAACCTCCTCCTCCCTTCTTGTGAATAGAAGGTCCAATCTAGCTGGTTGATCACTTCCCCTTACTCTTGTTGACTCTTTTACATGTTGGTATATAGAATTTTCCATGGCCATACTTACAAATTCATAGTGTGTGTGTGTGTGTGTGTGTGTGTGTGTGTGTGTGTGTGTGTGTGTGTGTGTGTGTGTGTACTTACACTAGTTGTACTTACACTAGTTGTATTTGCGGGAGTGAGCATGCTCGTTAATTCCCGCCTCCTAAGATATGTTTGTCATACCGTGCTTTGAAACTATGCACTGATGGTGCAGACACTACTTCGGCTGGCAATTTGTTCCACCCACTAATCGAGTTGGTAGGAAATCTTTTACTTTTCAGATCAGATTTACTATTTAGCACTTTTAGTTTGTAGCTGTGACCTCTTGTCCTCTCACCTCAATCCCTCTCTATGAAGTTTTCTTGGTCAATTTTGTCAATACCTTAACACATTTATATATCTGAATTTGCTGTCCTCGTTTCCTTCTCTGTTCCAGTGTAGGTAGATTCAATCTCTCGAGCCTCTCTTGGTACTCCAAATTTTCCAAACCTGGGATCATCCTCGTAGCTGCTCTCTGTACCCTCTCAATTTTGTGGATATGGTTCTTCAAGTGAGGGGACCACACTACAGATGCATATTCCATCCTGGGTCTTATTATTGCCGTTATTATTTGTTTCATGGTGTTTTCATTAAGATAATTTAAAGACATCCTGATATTTGCCAATAGTGCTAGTGATTCTCTCACCATCTTATTTACGTGGCTTTCTGGAGACATGTTATCCCTAAATTCTATCCCCAAGTCTTTTTCTTTTTCTGCTTTGGGAATCACTTCGTTTCCTAGTTTATAATCTTTTCTAGGTCTGTACTTGCTTTTACCCATTTCTAGAGTCTTACATTTCCCTGCATTGAACTCCATATTCCATTTGATGCTCCATTCATGGATCTTTTGCAAATCTGCTTGGAGCTCAAGGCAATCCTCCTGGGTTCTGATCGTTTTAAGCAGCTTCGCATCGTCCGCAAACATACTCATGTAGCTTGTTAGTCCCTCAGGTAAGTCATTTTCAAATATTAGAAACTGATTGGGGCTAGAACAGATCCTTGTGGTACCCCACTCGTAATTTGAGTCCAGTTTGACGATTTCCCCCTTACTGTTGTTCTCATGTCTTCCGCTAAGGTAGCTCTCCATCCATTTCAGCAGTTTGTATCCTACTTTTCCCTCATGTTTTAATTTCCACAGCAATATCTTGTGTTAACTTTGTCAAATGCCTTTTTAAAGTCTAGGTAGGCACAGTCTACCCATCCTTCCCTCTTGTCCACTGTGTCTATTACTCTAGAGTAAAAACTCAACAAGTTGCTTACACATGATCTGCCACCTCTGAATCCCAATTGTCGGTCAGTAATTAATCTTTTGGATTCCAGGTAGTTCACCCATTTGTCCCTTATTAATCCTTCCAGAATCTTCATGAGGATGCTCAATAGTGATACAGGTCTATAGTTCAGTGGTTTATCTCTGCTTCCTCCCTTAAATATAGGTAATAATGTTTGCTCTTTTCTATTCTGTATGTACTTCCCTGTGTCCAATGATTGGGTCATTATGTCATATAACGGTATACATCAGTTCCATAGCAACATTTTTTCTTTAATAATCCAGCCTGATACTAACTTACCGTCCTGAAAAAGGCCTCCAGCGGCTTTGTTTTTTGGATCCACGCTTACTCATTTTTGTCTATTGAGCTCTGGTTCTGTTTACATGGTTACTTACTTCCGGCATTTCCTCTGTACCTATCTCATTGGTTTTCTGGTGCAGATGAATTCTCCTTCTTTTGTAAAATACTGATGCAAAATTTCTATTTAGCGTTTCTTCCGCAATCTCTGTATCCTCTTCTATGATTCTGTTTTCCACTTTTCAATCGTTAAAACGATCGGGGCTTTTTATCTTCCTTTTGGCCGTTTACAAAACTTGAAAAACATTTTTGGATTCTTTTCATAGTTCTCCACTATCCCTTTCTCATGGTTTGCCTCTGACCTCCTCCTCATTGTGTGTGTCATTTGTTTCTCTCCTCTTTATACTTTTGCCTGTTATCTTCCGAAGCCCAGTTTCCTCATCTTTTTCCAGGCTTTGTTTTTTGGCTTCCTGTGCTTGCCTACATGCGCGGTTAAACCGATAACTTGTGCGATTACTTTTTTTTTTTCCTTTTATGAATGTAACTTAGTGGACAAAATGTTTTCCTATACCAGTAATCATAGATCTCCATGAATGCCTTGAGTTTTTTGTCCTACCTCACTTTCAGATAACACCTGATCCCAATTTTGTTGACTTAAAAAAATTCCCGTAGTCCCTACGAAATCGGTTTCTGGAATACATCCAGTGATTTTTCCTATGGGCTTTTTCCCTTCCCTTTGGGTAGATGTATACTTCAATAGTAAGGCTAGTGTCTAGAACTGCATGGGTCGCTTTTTCCTAGTGAGACATAGTACTTGAATACTTGGAAATCCTCCTCCTCCCTCCTTAGTGATATGAAGAAGGTCCAATCTAGCTGGTTATCACTTCCCCTGTACTCTTGTTGACTCTTTTTACATGTTGGTATATAGAAATTTTCTCCATGGCCCAATACTTAAAAATTCATAGCGTCTCAACTTTCCTCCCTCTGCTCCGGCTTCAAGATCTTCCCAATGCACTTCCGGCCCTTGGCAGTTTAAAGTCCCCACACATGACTAGTTCATCCCTTGAAGCCAAGATATTTCCTAGCACACTAATTGGTTTCCTTACGCATTAGTCTATGCTCCTCCTTACTCCATGTCTTCGTCTTGGGAGGTACATACGCTACTAAGCACCACAGAATATTTTTTCGTTTCCACCAATCTCTATTGCTAAAACTTCTGCTGTTGAAGTTAGCTAGTTTTATCTCAGACCCAATCAAATCTTTC
>CM064566.1:904851-1094851 GCA_032716605.1 Paralithodes platypus | reverse complement strand
ATTTGAGGTGTTTCCGTCACTAAAATATTCATTGTGCCATTAATAGCATTAATACTTATCCATATGCGCCTATTATGGGTTGATTATAAAGGTATTAACCTGAAACAACAATAAAACGAGTGAAAACAGCGTTTGGATGGTCAAAATCGGAGATATAGCCCGCGAGTTGTATAATGTATGGGTGAGGCAATCTGCTTTCCCGCCAATTTCCCCCAAGGCCACTGAGACACAGTCGATCGATACTCTCTCTCTCTCTCTTGCACTCGCTTGCTATCAGTGATGACCACACCCTCCAATCGGATTTCTAATGTTAGCACGAAAATATACCTCAGAATAAGGGAATAACAGGGAAAATAGGTGATAACTGAAGGAGAGGAGGAAAGTGGGGAAGGAGGGGAGGTAGAGGACTGAGATTTTGCATGGCCCAGGGGCCAAAAAAAAAATAAAAATAAAAAAAAAAAAATATAAATTTTTTTTTTTTTCGATGTCAAAAGTTGATTTTTGTTTTCTCTGACTCTTAAGAGTCTCCCCGCAGTGCGCCGGGGGAACTCTTAAGAGTCTCCCCGCAGCTCCCGGGTTAAAGAATGGTGGACACTGCCTACGATTTATTATGCAACTTCGAATCCTGCATATCAATCTAAGCATGTACACACATCCCAACTGCAACTCACGTAGGCTATGCATATGTGAATGGAAAGAGCAATTAATATGTAAAAATATATTGTAAAATTACCAAATTAGGCTAGGCCTATTGAGATAAATACAGGTCTACCCGCTACACAGGTTTATACCAGACATTCTACAACCTCCGAAAAGTTCAAAATATTTCCTCATAGGCATATATGCTCCAAATATAAAAAATAATAATGCAAACTTGTAGATTGAGTCATATTGAAATATAATTGTCGACATAAATCCATCTATCTATTGCCCGACGCCGTGATCCCCGAAGGGGTGACCACGAACGAACCGCCCCCAGTCAGTCGACGCCCCTCCCCCCAACCAGCACCGCCTTCGTTCATGTACTTCCTCACTCCATCCTTCCACCTCTCTTTCGGTCTACCTCTCCCTCTCTGTCCCTCCACCTCGCTCTCGTACACCCTCTTAGTCATTCTCTCGCTTTCCATACGTTCCATATGGCCGAACCATCTCAAGTTGTTTCTTTTCATACTTTCCAGCACATCTACCTCCACACCACACCTCCTTCTTACTCCCTCATTAGCCATGTAACTCCGCACGCACTTCTTAACCCTTCCTACCCGGGCAGCCTTTCTTAAGGACGGAGGCTGTATCCGGGCGATTTGGCTGAAAACACAACAAAAGTAAACTAAGGCTAATCTCGCTTAATATACTACCTACATTACTCAAACATATGTCAAAATGGGCGCCTTACCTTGCCGCGTAGAATGGCGTTGAGTAGAGCTTTCTAGCTCAAGTAGTTCCGGAGTTATGGTGATGGAAGTGGAGGTAACTTTTGCCGCGTCCGAACGCTCAACCGCGGCCCAGGCTATGACGAACGTTTTGACTCGTCGCTCTACCTTGAAGTATGGCGGGAAGCGATTTTTTTAGTGTTTTATTGTTTATTATGCCATATATTATTGTTATTATGTTATTTTCACTCAATAAATACATTTTTCTGAAGTAATTTGTGTCTCTGTCGCTTATACTTAGTTTTATTGTTATTATTATAGTAGTTATGATTATTTATACTGGACTATGGTAATTGATAGTGTCATTTTCACTTCTTTATTGTTAGGAATATATATTTTAGTGTCACTTTCACTTGTTCATATTGTTCTGAAGGCACTTATTACTTATGTGTGTCTCTTTCACTTAGACTTAGTTTTATAGTCATTATTATAGTAGTTATGATTATTTATACTGGACTATGGTAATTGATAGTCATTTTCACTTCTTTATTGTTAGGAATATATATCTTAGTGTCACTTTCACTTGTTCATATTGTTCTAAAGGCACTTATTATTACTTATGTGTCTCTTTCACTTATACTTAGTTATATTATTATTATTAATATTGAGTGTCACTATCACTGTCACTTACACTTCAATAGTTTGCCAGAGTGTGGAAATCATTGAAGCAGATGCCAGCACACAGTCCCACCTGACACTCGAGGCATTGCCAAGTGGTTTTTGTGGGTTTGCTTGGTCGTCGAGTTGTGCGGGTGCACACATAGCACCTCTTCTGCATTCTTATTCTGCTGTTAGGACCCTGGAAAGGAAGGGCGACGAGCTGGTGTTTTCTGAAGAACTCGGCACACCCTGTTCTGTCCATCATGCCTGGTCCTTGTAGTGGCCTCCCTGGTGTACCCGCATGTTTTACCAGGAGCTCATGTATCAGCTGCTTTTGGAAGGTCCGCAGGCTCTTGTACTTGATGACTGGACTCCTCAAACAGTAGATGTTGTACGCGTTGAGGACAGACATATCTACTGTATGCAGGACAAACTTCTTGTACCACCTGCAAGATGTTCGCAGGCAGTCTATGAAGCCCATCTGCATGTCGGACTTGTCGACGAGGCGCATGTTCAGGTTATAGTCCAGAACAGCAGCTGGTTTTGTGATAGGGTTCTTAGTTTTTTCGGTCCACCTTCCCTGTGGGGACCATCTCTGCTTTGTGGCATGTGGTGAGGAGGTTGACCTTGTGCTGGTCATGCCAGTGGATGGAGAGGATAGGGCCACTCTTCTTATGGAAGATGTCCGTCTTCTTAGTTTTGGTTGGGTAGGCTGGCATGCCCTTCCTCTTCCCCTTCACTGTGCCGACAGTTCCGGTCTTGCGGTCATGGAGGTACTTGGCGAGGATAGGTGACGTGTAATAATTGTCGGTATAGAGGACGTGGTTGTCATGGAAGTACCTCTCCATCATCCTCTTTACCACAGCGCCGCCAAAACCAATGAGGAGGTCAATCTGCACCTCACCACCCTTGCCGCTGTAGACTATAAAGTCGAGCACATATCCCGTCTTGCAGTCGCAGAGGACGAAGAGCTTGATGCCGAAGCGGTGTCTCTTTGATGGGATATACTGTCGGAAGTGCAGCCTACCACAGAACAGGACCAGCGACTCGTCGATGCACAGCTTCTGAAATGGAATCAGGTAGGTGGAAAACCGATGACGTATCATGTCATACAGTTGCCTGATCTTCCAGAGTGTGTCGGGCTCGTGGACATGCATGTTATTTGTCAGGTGGAAATATGAGAGGATGTCAAACTACCTATCCCTTGACATGAATTTGCCAAATGCTGGAGTCGTTGTGAGGTCGCCAGTTATCCAGTAGTCGGCCAGAACGTGCTTCTTTATGTGTGTCATCAGCATTGTGAGTGCCAAGAACACATATAATTCTGCCACAGTGAGAGCTCTCCATGCCACCATCTTGGCACTGGTCTTCCTCCCAAGAAAGTTTGAACAGATAGCCTGGTGGTTATTTGTCTCTTTGACAAGGTATTCCATGACTTCATTGTCGTAGAAGCCACAGAAAAGTTCACTGGGGGTGGCATTTGGGCCACAGGGATATGCTGGTGATACCCCGGAACCCTGTTGTACCTCGTCAAAGGCAGGACAATCTGGCACAAAATCCGCCCCATCTGACCACACAAACATTTCAGCAGCTCGAGGACGAGGACGTGCAGCTGCAGCAGGCACACGCCCTGCACGCCCTGGGCCACGCGGACGCCCAGGCGGACGCCCTGCACGCCCACGCCCAGGCCCAGGGGCAGCGGCGTCGGCAGGCTGACCACGTCCACGACCTCGCCCTTTGACTCTTCTTGTCGCGACTTCCTCTTCCTCTTCCTCAGGCGACGTCAGGTCATCTGGGGCAATGTTGGGGTCGTCAGCAGCCTCTTCAGGAGACAACTCTGGCGAAGAATAGACTGGGCGTCGGCGGCGTGGGGCTGCGGGAGGTTGAGCAATGGGAGCTTCGGCCTCGGGAGTTGGGCTCCTTTTGCGGCTAGCCGTGGACTTTTCCGCCGGAAATAATGACCTACGATGCGGTGCCTGTGGTGGCACACTGTGGGAGGCCAATGACGCACTTGTAGAGGCCCTTTGGTCATCCTCAGGGACAGATGAAGACGAGGGCTGTGGGTGGCCCTCCCGGCGTCCCGGGTCAAGGCGTCGGGACAAAGGAATGCGGGTGGTTGCTAGGCCTGGGTCGGCGTCACTCTCACTATCTACGCCTTCCTTCACTTTTTCTGCTTTCCTGCGTGCTTTCTTGGCTGCACTTTTCGCTAAAGACTGTTTATAGAAGTATTTACCCACTTTCAAGGGCGTACGGGCAGGCAAAGGGGAAGGTCCTGGCGTAGGGCTAGGGCTAGGCCTAGGCCTACCCTGACCTACGAAACTAGGCGAAGGGGTTGGCTCTAGCACACTTGGTACTTCAATAGCACCTTCCTTCACCACTTCCACATCAGGATCATCACTACTATCACCCCCCTCAAATAAATCAACATTGTCATCAGCACCAAATCCCACAAAATCGTCAATTTCGCTCCCACTTCTACTCTGAATATAGAGGTTTTTGTCCACAGAGCTTTCACCACTGCTCAAATCCGGGTTGAAAAGTTCACGGTGTATTGCACTCTCACTTAGCAAACGTTTCACTTTCCTTTGTTTCTTTTTCTTCTCGGTTGGCAGAGGCGTAGATGTTGCAAGCGGGGTAGCACTGGGACGCGCGGGAGATTGCACAGTATCGGACGCGTCGGAATTCATTTTTTTGCTGTAGCTCTCAATGGCGGCAACGTAGGAACTGATAAGCGTGGTAGTTGAGGCTTGGTGGCGCTACGATCGCCCACACAAAGTAAAATTTGCTCACGCGAAATTTAAAGCACGCTTTAAAGCAAATGCCTTAGGTAAGGCATACAGGGTAGCGGCCCTTCAGCCGCGCTGTCCTTACCTAAGGCAGCCCGGGTAGGAAGGGTTAAGTAATTAATTTCCACTGCTCTCACTCTTGGTCTGAGTCTCTCAACCAACGTCCATGCTTCACTTCCGTAAGTCAGTGTCGAGATTACCACACTGTTATGCAAGGACTTCTTCACTTCCATACTGACCACCCTATTTCTTGTTACTGCTTTCAGCATTCCTACAACCTTCTTCCCCTGTTGTACCCTCTCCCGCACTTCTTCATCCATAGTCCCATCTTTACTCAACACACTGCCCAGATACTTAACCTGACAAGCGCGATATAGACCTAGGGGCTAGGGTAGTTATTTGTGTATTTCTAGCCTTGGATTCTGACAGAATTCGTTATATTTACAATATAGAGCATTATTTGTTTTCGGTATGCTTTTATTTTACATATATGATGTATATATATGAACCTTCAAGAGTGCTAAAATAAGTGGGAAAAGCATTTGGGTGGTGAAAAACGAAGATATTGGCCACCCGGTCATAATCTCAGGCGAGAGAGACCCACAGGCAACCCTCCTCTCTCGCTGTCTGTGAGGTAACTGAGACGAGCGGGGCGGTGTGGGCCGGTGTCTGGGTGTTACATAACGATCTTTTCTGCAACCCACTTGTGCTACATTATCGCGGGAGAGAAAAATAACCGATAAATGATGATAATAAGAGGAAAAATAGGTGATAATTGAGGAGGGGAGGGAGGGGGGAATAAGGTGGGGAAGGAGGGGAGGGGGGTGGGTGAGATTTACATGGATGAGTACTGGAGGGGAATTATCTCACCTAGAGACAAATTCCTTTGTTTTGATAGGCCCTTTTTTTTTTTGGAAGGCTTTTTTTATGGTCTTGCTTCCGTGAGGCCTATCGCGTTCCCTATAGGAAGCCTTCCGTGAGGCCTATCGCGCTTGCCGGGTTAAAAGAGTTGACGATCTCCATAGCCTGACCGTTCAGCTTCACCTCACACTGTGACTTCACCCCTTTCGAAGACCATAACCTTGCTCTTCCCTGCATTTACCTTCAAATTCCATTTTTCACACACTGTTCCAAACTCATTTACCAGACCCTGCAACTCCCATTCATTATCACTCATCAGAACTGTATCATCTGCAAACAAGAGTATAGGTATCTTCCACTCAATTCCCTCCCTTTTCAGCGATACACCAACATCCACTGCTCTTGATAGTATTTCTTTCATGACTCCATCCATATATACAGTAAACAACCACGGGGACATCACACACATCTGTTTCAAACCAACATTTAGGTCAAAGAACTCGCTCTGCTCACTCTCCACACGTACTGCCGCCTTTGCACCCTCATACATGCTCTTCACTGCTTTCAGCAACTTGCCCTCTACTCCGTATATTCTAAGTACTTTCCACAAACCTTCGCTATCCACTCTGTCATAGGCCTTCTCCAAGTCCATAAAGGCAACATACACCTTTTGTTTCTTCTCCAGATATTTCTCCACAACACAATTCAGGGTAAAAATCTGATCTACACATCCTCTTCCCTTCCAAAGACCTCCCTGCTCGTCGCCTATCCATTTCTCCGTTCTCACTCTCACTCTCTCGATCACTACCCTACTGTATACCTTCCCTACTACGCTTAGAAGACATATTCCTCGGTGGTTACCACACACTCCTCTTTCCCCTTTGCCCTTATATAGGGGGACTATTATGCCAGTCTTCCAGTCATCGGGTGCACTCCCCTTCTCCCATGCTAGTTTGCACATTTTCCATACCCATTCGATCACTATCTCACCACCATACCTCAACATTTCCCCACACACTCCATCTGTTCCTGGTGCTTTCCCCAACTTCACTCTTTTCATGGCTTCCCACACTTCTGACCTCCTGATCCCCACCTCCTCCTCCACTACAGTAAACCCTCGCCATCTCGGACCTCTAGAAGTCGGAAACCCGTACTAGTCGGACTGGCTACGGCCTCTCGGACATGCACTTCAGTATTTCGGACATTTCCGTCATCGTTCCGACAGTCTCTGACGTTGTCGGACTTTATATAAGTATTCAGAAATGTCTGATATTATATTTTTCAATTCCATTGCATTAGAAATTATTCAAAGATTACAAAAAGTCCAAATAAGACATAGTTATGTTAATGTATAAGGGAGTTACGTAGATGCATTAGAGAGATAGATAGATAGAAAGAGAGAGTTACAGAGGGGGAGTGAGCGATAAACACAAACTATTATGAGACGGACTTAATTGGTTCTGAAAAGACAAAGGAGACTTTTATATTGACTCTTTTCATGTTATTATTTGTGTGCTAGAAGGATAATATTGTTTTCAATTCCATTGCATTAGAAATGATTCAAAGATTACAAAAAGTCCAAATAAGACATAGTTATGTTAATGTATAAGGGAGTTACGTAGATGCATTATAGAGATAGATAGATAGAAAGAGAGAGTTACAGAGGGGGAGTGAGCGATAAACACGAACTATTATGAGACGGACTTAATTGGTTCTGAAAAGACAAAGGAGACTTTTATATTGACTCTTTTTCATGGTATTATTTGTGTGCTAGAAGGATAATATTGTTTTCAATTCCATCGCATTAGAAATTATTTATAGATTACAAAAAGTCCAAATAAGACATTGGGAGGTTTGACACTCTCCCAATACCAAAGAAGGAACACCTTCTATTTGGTAGGTAGCCTCGGAGTATCCAACGTAGAGCTATATACCTATCGTATTATTCCGTTCCGCTCTGGAGCGGACAATTATCGTAATCACTAGCGCGATTAAATCGATAACATCTAGAGTAGCACCTTACTCTCTCTACTAGGTACGTTGTACACACTCTTGAGGCTACTATTTTAAAGGAAATGAAAATATTGATGAGAAAGAAAAGAGAAAATTGCAGAACATTGTCCATCCTATCTGGCTCCTTAAGCCGTTGTCACGGGTCTACCGCACAACCCGACCGGGTTCATTAGACATCCAGGTATCAAGTTAATTAGACAAGATTGGATGGGCAGGGGTACGGCGTGAGGGCGGGATACTATGACGTTGGATACTCCGAGGCTACCTACCAAATAGAAGGTTTTCCTTCTTTGGTATTGGGAGAGTGTCAAACCTCCCAATTTAGTAGTAGCCTCTACGTCTCCAACGTAGAGCTAGAGTAACAAATTGGAGGCGGACATCCAAGCGAAAAAACACAAACTTAGCCCTTAGGAAATATCAGGACCATGGAAAGACCGACGTAAACAAGAGTGTTTATATAAAGTGTACAGACAGGTGCATATCAAGAGAGGTCAAGTACAGTCAAGTCTTATTCCATGAGATAACTTAGCCTACGACAAAGAATGATGCATTTCATAATGATGAACATAAATTCCAGGATGCCCCCCCCCCCACCCCCCTCCTTCCGGAAGAAAGCAGGACGACCCATACTGTAACGAGTAAATACCGGCATACGCCGAAGATGAGTACCGTACAGGATGTGACGAGAAACTACATGAGCAGTGTCAGTGACGAGCACTAAAAGCCATATGAGAAAAGTTCAGTGGTATGAGGACAAGACACACCGAAAGAATGTAGTATACTTAAGACTAGAAAGTATATCAAAAGCTTAGCCCAGTTAATAATCTTTAACATAGGTGCAAGTATGAGTATAGTGCAATACCCTTCCCTCCCCCAATAAGGAAGGACAGGACAGGAGAAGGACAAGAGACAGAAGGAACCCCGCAGGTAGACCCCGAGGGAACCTGCAGGCCCAACGCACTACAAGGACGCCCCGGTCTGTCGGTGGACAACGACAGAGAGGAGGCGACAAACGTGGTGGGGGAAGACCAAAGCCCTGTGTCGGCAAAGTCCGGGCGAGAAAAATCAAGTAAAACCTGAATGGAGCAGCGTACGAACGGACGGCATGAGCCGTGCCCTGAACGTACGGGTTACTGGCCCGAAGAACCCAACACAGGCGAAGTCCTACAGCACGGCGATCAAGCCTCCTATCGGACGTAGGCGCCACCCGTAATGTCAACCCCGACACTGGCCTGGCCGAGTACACATACGTATGCAGGGTTTGAACCGGGCAGAAAGGACGATGAACCCTACCACGTGTGGAAGCCGGTACAGGAAAGGCTGAAAAACGGGAGTGTTGGTTACGGTTGTAACCACAAAACGAACAGACGGAGCCAAAGTAACTGACCCAGGGACGGGAGAAAACGGAAGCAATGCCGGGTCTTAGACATGGCAGCCATCTCCGAGACGCCGTCACCCGCCGCCAAAGCCAGAAGGAACAGTGTCATGGCATGGAAGTGTTCAGGCGCGGGGTAAATAGTGTAAGAGGCAGACGAGAGCAGTGGGAAAGCCTCCGCCAGAGACCACCGAGGAGGAATCTGACGCGGGGTAGGCCTAAGTCCAAAGCAGGCCCGCATGAGGAAATCCAATGCCCCGTGAGGAACGACCAACCCCGTGAATGACTCAAACGATAACCAAATGGCCAACAGGCGGGTCCTAAGCGTGGTGCATATGTTGGGACGCATCTCAAAAATAACCAAATGAGGTAGGGAAACACGAACGCCACCGACAGGCGTGTCCGTGACGTGTTGGTCATCCCAGAAGGAAAACCGTGCCAGTGAGAGACGGAAGTCTGCCACTGAGAATGTGGCCAGTGGAGAGGATTTGACAGTCAAAGAACGGCTAAACGTCGGCAGCCACCCTGCCTCACAAACATCCACGATGTGAAGGCCAACGAGGGCCCGAGGCCACCAATCGATCCCAAGTGGAAATTGGGGAACGATAGGGGAACAGGACTCGGGCGCCACCGCCACAGCTGAGCGGACCAGGCGTGTGCCGGCCAGATGGAAGTGAACAACCAAACAAAGTTCATTTACCCACTCAGCCTGCGGAGGACTTTGCACATCAAAAAGGGCATCGGGTGGCGGAAACACATCGAATACGGTGTGGTGGAAAAACCAAACTACCCGGGTGCTCTGTCCCATCGACAGAGCAACCGCCCATAGGTCGGCAGTCCCGGGTAGGCAGGGTACACGCAGTGCGACTGTGGAAAGGAGTGCGTGGCAAAACAGTACCCCGCCAGGTCCTGAAGAACGAAAAGACTACGCAGTCACCTGACTCATGGCAACACACCCACAGACACCAAGAAATATCAAAACAACACCCAGCACACGGTATCACACACAATTATTGTCCTCTCTCCCTCCCTGCCCACCCCGAACCAACTTCCAGAAGCACATCCATACTCATATCTCTCACCGATCCATCCACTCACTCACAGACAACACGCAGCTGCATGCACGACCTCCCGAAATCCATCCTTCCGAATCCTCCCTTCCTCGCGAGGACAGAGTCCACCTGGCCAGGCTGAGATGCGGACACCATCCAGCTCTCCTGAGCTATCAGAAGAGACTGGATGACTCCGTTGTCGACGCCTGCCCGGGATGTAACACAGCACCCCATACATTAACAATAGAAGACTGCATTTCACACAACCACTTACGCCAACAACACAATCTACACTCAATGAGAGCTCTGTGGGAAAGCCCGATCGTGGCCATGGCCTTTCTCAGGGACTCGGGGCTGTTCGGCCAGGCAGCTTAGGGAACAACGAGGAGGAACAAGGAGAGCGGCGTGTACACAGTGTGCGGGAGAGTTCGCGGAGAAGATCCCACCCACCAAGGAAAAGAGGAGCGGAAGACCCCGAGTGAACAGGGGAGGCAAGGCCAGTCCGACGAGGGTCGTAAAGACACGAGGAGCGACATGGAGACCGAAGGGTAAACCGCCGAACGTGACATAATGAGAGTCATCAATACGAGGCACGACAGGTCGACCACCGGTCACAACACCTCGCTGTCCGTCACGGAGACCAGAAAGACATGCGACAGGAACTCCCGCTGGTGAGGTGAGACTTCCCGAATAATCCCATGGACAGAATAACCGAGGCGATGTCTGGGGAGACAGGCCGAGGTCACGCAGGTCGCCGGAGTGGACCGGCACCTCGAGGACAGACCCCGCCGTATTACCCGGCGTGCCCACGAACGGCAAAGCTAAACCGAGAGTGGGGACGCAAGAGCTGGTAGGGGCCCCGAGTCTGGCGGCCTCGTTACGAGCCGGCCTGCCGTCCTCAACGAAGAGGAAGCAGGTGAGGAGGGTCGGGACATCCCAGGCGGACGGGGAGCGAAGAGCCCAGCAAAGAGGGAAGACCCCTGCCATGCAGGAGCAGAGAAGAGCCCCTCCGGAGGGAGCACAGAAAGCAACAGCGACGTGCGGACCTCAGCCGGCGCCAGTGTACAGAAGGAAAACCACAGAGACTGGCGACAACGCGCAGCCTCATGGAAGGGACACTGAATGAAGCCGACGGAGGCGAGCTGCAGTCACACACGCTCGAATTGGGCCCCACCCTTCCCGAGCACCCTAGTTGGTGGGGCTACAATAAGCCTGAGGGGAAGCCGAGCTAGGTGCAGTCGCTCGAAGAGGGTGGAGAGCATGCGAGCAGTGCGCCGCCAGGGCTTGTGAACACGTTCCAGGGCACCCTTCTCTGGTGGCGTGAAGGAACGTGGCATACGTTCAGAAAGATAACGTAGGGGCAAAGAACCAGGCCCAAAATGGAAGGGAAACCCCGGATGAAGGCATGACGAGGCGCGACACGGAGGACAGGAGGGAGTGGGGAAGAACCCATCTCCGACCGAACCCCGAAGTCGACGCCCTCCGTCAGCCACAAGGAACAGTAAAAGATAAACTATGGAATGACACTACTGAAACTCATACGATGCCGACAGAGTGGGCGCGTCGACATGTACGTCGTGTCGAGCAAAGGCTTTGAGCCGTACCTGCCAACTCGCAGGCATCGGGCGCACTCCTTGTGCATGTGTAAGAGCTCGTTCCAGGCGGGATGCCGCCACGTGCCCCCACGATGACGGCTTCCCGTAAAGGGAAGGGAAGCGACGTCCGTTAGGGACCGGAAACGTCCCGAAGGACGGAACGTGGACAGGCCGACCAACCAGCCCCAGGCTACACGCAGGGAGCATGACTAAAGAAGTCGATGCCGCCTGGGAGCGAGTGGGACGATGGAAAACCGGAGCAGCAACCACAGGTAGAGCAGCTTACGTAGGCAAGAACACCGCCCAGTACGGAAGCACGTCCAGAGATCGTACAGGTGAAGAGACAGGGCGGAGTGGAGCCGTAGACCGTCGGCAACGTGGTGAAGGAGAGCGGCGTCTCCCCTACGACCCGGCGTCCTCGGCAACAGTAGGGACGTCCGAAAGAGGCACCGGGGGAAAAGCGTACAGGCGCCAGGGAGACAGCAGAGCAAAGGGGAAGCATGGCACGCACCCCTTCGTCGAGGAAGCGCGGAAACCGTCGGAGGCGGTCCTTTACAGAGAGAGCGAAACCCCGATCACGGAGCGCAGAGGCGAGACCTTGCCTCTACAGCGTCCGGGAACGGAGGACGAGACCCAAAGGTCAAGATCGACGAGACACGGTCTACACCTCCGAGGGTTAAACCCATCGCGGTTGGAGCACGAGACATGGGTAGGACTCTCCATGTCCCAACGGGCATGGCAGGACGGGAACCCCCACGGTGTGCGCAGGGAGGAAAGGATATCCTTACTGCAACCGGAAAGGAAAAAGATACCGATGGCCCATGGATGAAGCGCCCCAGGCAGAGCAGGGGAAGAAAGCAGGCGGGCCACAAAGAGTTACCACAGGTAAATAGGAGGGACGGCAGTAGAGCGTCCCAAGCATACCGCCATGGACAGAAGCATGGGGTGGATGGAGGCAAAACCGGTCAGCGGTGGCCTCCTGAGCCTTGGGTGGAGTAGTCCGGTGGCTTAGCGAAAAAATCATGACACGCCGGATTAAAGCAACAAACTTTGCACACTGGTTGTTTGGGTCCCATGGAAGCATATTAGAGGGTGGTGCCCAGTCTGCAATGTCCAGGTCAAAATGGCCGCCAATTTCCAAAATGGCCGCCTGAATAGCATTTCTGACCACATATAAATTCTACTTAATTGCATGTAAGAGTGATTTAGCACAATCTATAGGTGGTTTAAATACAAAGAACCACACAAGATAACTTGGAAAATATTTAGACACCTCCTTATTTGCATAAATTCAAAATGGCCGCCATTTTGTATCCCAATATGACCTCATTTTACAATTTGACCTTTTTTCACCACATTTATCGTGACATGATAGATTATTTTACTCTGGAAACGACATTCGGTCTCTAGCTCATACCATGAATAGAGAATTGCAAAATGTGTACAATTGGTTATTAGCTAACAAGTTATCACTCAATGTAAGTAAAACACATTTAATTATTTTTGATGGTAAGAAATGTATTAACAATATGGTGAACATTACGATAGGTAACTCCATTATTGAAAGGTGATTTAACACAATTTATATAAGGTTATTAACACAAAGAACCAAACAAGATAATTCATAATAATGTTTGGACAGTTTCGTATTTGCATAAATTCAAAATGGCTGCCACATTATATCCCATACTCAGCGAGTGCAACTTCCCCTGCACTCATAGAGTGCTGTGCACTCCAAGCCTGTACTACTGCATGTGCATCTCCTTGAGCATAGTGGTTCAGCCTTACAGCCACACTTGATGAGCTGTCTGCAGCATTTTGCGGCCTCTGGTATTGTTGTCCACAGTGGTTTCCATGTGTTGTCATTATTAGTCCAACCAAAAGCATCAGGACTAGGGACATTCTCTTCAGTTTTCAGGCTCATCAACCAGATGCTAGCTTGGTATATACTCCGGTTTGTGTGCTGGATCAGAGCAGCCTGAGATGGTGGGAGATTCTGCATCATTTGTACTTTGCGGGGGAAGAGTTTCTTCCTCAGGTCATTGACGCTTTCAGACGAGGTTGTGCTGTCATACAAAATGCAGGTTAATTGTTCTAGACTTTGAAGAGAGGCGATTCAACTGACATAGGCGTGAAAGGATACTGCATAGGGAAGTGGAAGGCTTCAGTAGCTGTAGGAAATGCCCTCCAGGCCTCCCAAGATGACTTCTTTGCCCTTCCATTGAACTGTGATGTAGTATCTGACCCAGTGAAGTCATGGAAGAATGGAAGTGCTCTGGATTTCCCTTCACCGAGTTCACCACAGAGGGAGTTGATGTGGTAGTACCTGAAGTGTTTTCCTTTTCCAAATGCTACCCACAGCTGAACATCAGGATGTTTCTCTAGAAGGTCAAAGAATATGCCAGCCAGAATTACCACAACATCTGTATCCACTGTGCTGACCATAACAGTCTTTGCACCCTTTTGTAAAGCATCTGCGATATGAAGGCACATTCTGGAGTCGGCCTCTTTATGATCGGTTGCTGGCATAGGTTCACTGCTGCCTTTGGACACAACTGATTGTCCAGAGGTGATGTACACTTCCTTGTCAACTGGATACTCATAGGCGGTAACTTCCTCTGTCAGCAAAGCAAACAGCTCTTCCTTGTTCTTGGACTCCTGTAGGAATGTAGCAAAGTTTCCAGGCAGCTTTGTTTGTGGGGCAACTTTCTTTCTCACGCCCTTCCCTCTCTTCTCGCGAGTAGTATCCTTCAGGCTGCCCTCCCTTGTAGGTGTCCCATACAATGTCCATCCGCTTGCAGCTTCGAAGCTGGTAATTGGTCCAGCGTATGAAGTTTCCAGCACTGTAGTCACCAAATGTTGTAGCGTCACCTCAAGGAAGAGCGTGCATTACCGCTGGGCCATCAAACAATTTGACGTCAAACTGTGTAGGAGCTTCTGGCTGCTTGCTGGGGTTCAGGAGATCCAGTAACTGTGATTTAGAGCTTGGCAGTCGGAGTTTACCATACTGACTCAAAGATGGGGGCCAGGGATGATTCTCATGAGAGAAGAACTCATCCATATCGGCATCACGAACCTGGCTAGAGATGAACAGCTTGCTGAAGAGAGTGTAGTCACTCTTGATGTCCTCCATTTGCTGTTTCGTCTTCGATTTAGATTTAGCCTGAAGTTGTTTGAAAAGAAGCAGTTGATTCCGTTTGATAGGCTTATGGATTGACACAGTCCTCTCCACAAGGACGTCCTTAACCTAGGCTTTGTACTGTTCCTTCCCTAGGGCTTCCATTGTATGCAGGGTATTGGCCGCAGCTTCATCAAGACAATTGTGACTGTCGATTGTCATGAGTTCTTGTGAAAATCCCAGAAAAGGGTTACCCATCGATGTAATTGTGTCACAGAGCTTATTGACTTTCGTCTTGACCAATTCTTGAGTTGAAGCCCCCTGTTCATGGTTTTGGGTGTCAGTAGTCCTGTGAGTGGTGTACTGGTCTTCAAACTCTGAGAGTAGTCTGGCCTGTTCAGGACCGGACACCATCCATCTCTTGAACGCTGCAGGGTTCTCTGTCAATCCAATTGCTCTACCAGTGTCCTTCACTCGTCCATTGTTTTGCTCATGTGCTTGATCCAGTGGCATGGTAGAGAATTTTCTTTGTGTCTTGGGGAAGACCCAGAACTTCTGTAGGTCATCTCTGATACCGTCGGATAGGGATTTCATGTCCCTGATATGAACAGGAATCCAGCGAGCATAATTTGGGTGCTCTAAGGCAAAGACCCAGGGGGTCAATGTCTCAAGTACAGCAATGAAGAGTGAGAAGTTTCTCTCACGATGAGAACGAACAAAGATGAGGACCAGGATTTCTAATCGCAGAATTATGTCCCAGTACTCAAAGGTAGGATTCTTTGCACACATTTCTTTCTTCCAGTCATTTAAGGCTGCTTCATCATGAGGGCCTAGCTTCTCTTGGCATGCATCTTGCTGCAGTTTGGCAAGGGAGAGTGCGCTGATCTGATGGGCATGCCTCGTCCTTGTCAAGTGAGTTACATGAAGAAAGGAGTCTGCAGTTCCTGCAGAAGCAACACCTGCATCACTCAGAGCTGTAGTCCAACCACTTCCTTCTAGCAGGTGACCAACCATCCTCCACAAAGCCATTTCCATGTGGAGGCCATTTTGCACGGTTTTCAAGAAGTTCAGCAGCAGTGTCACATCCGCTGTAGGCTAACTCAACTGGAAGGGCTTGTAGTTCACGAAATCCCTCCACATTCTGCAGGAAATCATCATATGAAGCTAGTCCTTCTCCATCTGACCTGTCAGCAGGACACTTTAACCCTTTCAGACTCATATGACGCAGAGGTTGCCAGATTAACAATAAGAAATAGTTCTCTCACTCTTATAATTACCTCTCCAAAATTAGTTTTCTGCCCACAGCTAACTCAAAGACAACTGCAGAGGTTGAAGTAACTAAACTAAAGGTTTCTAAATACCCCTGATGGTAACAAAGGCTTTAAAGTATCCCTAATCAGCTCAAAATCGCGTCATATGTGGGAGAGGGTTAAATCACCATCTTTCAAACCACATATTATGCAGTTTTCCAAATCCATTCTGCTTGGGATCTATATTCGTCTTCCTGAAAATAGACAAAGACATATATTTAGTTTAAGCAATTACAGACAGAGTGGTATGATTACAAAAGCCAGGGTGAGGCAAACTTATTAATTGCTCCTCAATTATAAACCTGCGATTGGATAATACTCGGGGCAGATTTGGCCTCATGGCAAAAAATATTTGGGGAAAATTTTACCATTTTTGGAGGGAAAAATGGCATTTTTGGGGGGCATTGGAACGTTCCGTAACAAGAATAAAAACATGCTTGACTTATTCCAATCCCACATTTAACAACTGCTGCACTACTGTGGCCAGCTGAAAACCTTCCAGATGAACAAAAACATATGTTATATGTGGTATTTATACAGTATTACACCATGTGACCTTTGACCTCGGCCTGACCTTGACCTAGGTACCCCAGACCGGGCACCCCCCTCTAGAATGTTTCTATCTATCTATCTATTGCCTGACGCCGTGATCCCCGAAGGGGTGGCCACGAACGAACCGCCCCCATGCACCTCTGTCCCCAGTCAGTCGACGCCCCTCCCCCCAACTAGCACCGCCTTCGTTCATGTAGTTCCTCACTCCATCCTTCCACCTCATATTCGGTCTACCTCTCCCCCTCTGTCCCTCCACCTCGCTCTCGTACACCCTCTTAGTCATTCTCTCGCTTTCCATACGTTCCATATGGCCGAACCATCTCAAGTTGTTCCTTTTCACACTTTCAAGCACATCTACCTCCACACCACACCTCCTTCTTACTTCCTCATTAGTCTGTCTATCCCTCCATGTAACTCCGCACGCACTCCTTAAGTAATTCATTTCCACTGCTCTCACTCTTGGTCTGAGTCTCTCAACCAACGTCCATGCTTCGCTTCCGTAAGTCAGTGTCGGGATTACCACACTGTCATGCAAGGACTTCTTCACTTCCATACTGACCACCCTATTTCTTGTTACTGCTTTTAGCGTTCCTACAACCCTCTTCCCCTGTTGTACCCTCTCCCGCACCTCTTCATCCATAGTCCCATCTTTACTCAACACACTGCCCAGATACTTAAAAGAGTTGACGATCTCCATAGCCTGACCGTTTAGAATGTTTCTATGGGACCTTTATAGTAAGTGTGCAAAATATGGCGCTTTAATCCAGCGTGTCATGATCTTGCCCAATATTGGCGCTAAGCCACCGGACTAGAGCCATATGGATGGCCTGAACCGGACAGTGAAGCACAGGAAATGTGTGCAAGCACAATATTGGTAAAAAAAAAACTGAATCCTTGATAGGAGAGTACCCCTTCCCCTGTTGAGGCAGGGAAGGACGAAAAAGGGGGCCCATCGAAACAGGCACGAGGGCAGAAAAACGCACAAAAGTGGTCACTACACCCTGCAAATGGAGCACCTTTCATGAAAGTGAGTATCCCCCTCCCCCCCACCCTTGTGCGTGGTGAGGGGTGAAGAGGGACCCCCCATGCGGAGGGTCAGGGAGAGACCAGGCGAACCAGCAAGTGCAAAGAACCCCGTGCAAGTCCCGAGAAGGAAGGCAGGAAAAGCCTTATAAAGGAAGAGGATAATAAGAATACCCAAAGGTTGAAGGTACTGAAGAGAAGAAGATGCCCAAGGGTACCATCAGAGTAGAGTGGGAGCACAATCTGATGAAAAGGAGAAGTCCGGGAACTACTGCAACCGAGTCCCTATACAGAGGCAAAGCAAAGCACCCTAGCACCGACCCAGAGAGGAGCGGACCAGAACGGGCCGCTCCGCTCAGGGGCGGAAATCCGCTCTGGAGCGGAATGGAGGATGTAGGACGAATGTAGGATGGGTGGAACTCACCACCCGGGGAGGAACCCGCGGCGAGAGCAGAGCGAAGTAGACATACTACACTGGAACCAGAAGAAAAAAACCCTGTGAAGACCCCATGTTAGCCATGGGAAGGTATGCATGTATGTCAGCGACAGTAACAAGAAGAAAGCCTGGTTGTAAGCACCATGAAAATAAAGGCCATGGCAATGCACGCATGTATGTCAGTGGCAGAGACAAGACGAAAGCCTGGTCGGAAGCACCACGAAAAAAACAATGAAAGTCGATGAATCCTTAAGAAGAAGGCCAAAGAGTGCCCCCGAAATGGGAGGCCAGGCATGAGTATCAGGCATGAGGTCATGCACAAAATAAAGATAAGATATCCCAGAATAGGCTACAGGCACCAGGTCAGGGAGTAGCCTAAAAGCTCTCACTAGGCCTGGAGACTGAAGTCCCGTCCAATGAAGGAGAGTGCCCCCCCCCCCCCCCCCCAATGTCCCCCTGGAAGTTAAAGCTGAAGAGAACCCTCCAAAAGGAGGAACAGGATGGCCATAGGGGAACCAGCAACAGGCCAAAGAGCACCAAACCCCAGGTCAGAAAAAACCAAGGGGTAGGCTCAACCCTCTGAAGAACTGAAGGAAACCCCACCCCAAAACATAATGGAGACCGATACCTTAAGGCCGGTATCAGTGAAGAGGTCCTGTAGGTCAGAAAGCACAGCCTGGTAAAACGGAGCATTAAAATATGTCTTAATGGAAGTGCAGGACGACCAGTCTAGGCCTAAACCGAGTCAAGATGAGAGCGTCCGTAAACGGGGATGTCCGATCTAGAGCGGAAAAACCCCGATATCGAGCGGGAACGCCTGCGTTCCCAGGCGGGAGCAACAATCCCGCCCCAGCGGAGGGGCCGGACACGGACTCCCCCGTCCTGGAGCGGGAAGAGGCAGGAGAAGGCAGGGAAGCGACATGCCCGGACCAGAGCGGAGGAGCCGTAGACTGACACCCCCGCCCAGGAACGGGACGCGGTAATAGACGAGAGCAGCGCCGAAGGTGGAAGGCAAGAATGCACAAAAAAAGGCCCGTCCTAGAGCGGAGAGGCCCCGAGGGGCCCCGCCGGAAGCCGAGGACCCCTAAGGGAGCCAGGCCAGTCACAACAGACGCGGGAGAGTCCGTGGGTATCAAGCAGCAACAAAAACAAATCTCCGATATAGAACGGGCAAATCCCGTTCCAGAGCGGAGGTGCCAGGAGGCGACCATGCGACCGTAAAGGAAGGCCCCGACCTAGAGCGGGAAGTACCCGACCCAGGGCGGTAACCCAACAGAACGTCTCAGCAAGGCCTGTGGCACAAATGACAGTGAAAGTCATCCCTTCCAAAAAAAGGGGGGGGGGGTCCAAAGGGAACCCCACCAAAACAAACAGCAGGGATACTACTAGGGATAGGGGTGTAATCTTGTATGGAGATATAGAGACTCATATGAATGATAATGGAGTGAGAAAAGTGAGGGATATGGAGACAGTGAAGGAGGTCTTGAAAGGTGTGGATGAGGACGAATATGGATGGGAAGGGCAGGTGGAGGAGGTCAGTAGGATAGGTAGATATAAAATGGGAGAGATGAGACCTATAAGGGTACAGTTTAAAACTAGGGTAGTGGCGGAGACTGTGACAAATTTTAGTTGGAGGCTAAATACAAATGATAAACTGAAACACATAAGACTAAAGAAGGATTTGAGTATAGAACAAAGGAAAAAAATTAAGGAATTACAAGAAAAGGCTGATGAAAATAATGGAAAGTTGGATGAGGAGGATAAGAGAAATTTTTACTGGAGAGTGAGGGACGGAAAAGTGAGGAAGTGGTTTATAAGAGTAGAAGGGAGGGGGAGATCAGGGAGGGGAGAGAATGTGATGGGAGTTATGACGGAGGAGGAGAACGGGGTGGAGGTGTCACAGGGAGAGACAGGAGACAAAGAGGCAGACCCAGTAGTGCTAACAGGGGAGTAGGGTACGGACTGGAGGAGCGGGATGGTGTAATTGCTGAAGGAATGGTAGATGGATTAAGGATTATGTTTAGTAATGTGGATGTGTTTACCCAGGACAAGAAAAGAAAACTGATATGTAGGTTGCAGGATGAAGAGGAAAAACCTGATGTCATAGCCCTACAGGAAGTAAGACCAAAATTTTTAGAATTGAAAGGGAACTGGTGGAATATAGTTTGGAGGGTTTTGAGTTATATGAGAGAAATGCTATTAGAGCAGAGGTTGGAAGAGGACTGTTTATTTATGTAAGAAAAGAGCTCAAGGTTAATGAGGTGGATATGAGACAGCAGTATTGTGAGTATTTGTGTATTGAAGTAAAATGTGTAAGAGGATCAATTCTAATTGCCTCTATATATAGAAGCCCAAATAATAGCAGGGGAGAGGATGATAACCTACTGAAAGCAATGGAGGAGATAGATAATAGAGAGAACAAATATAAAATTTTGATTGGAGATTTCAATTTGCCAAGGATCAACTGGGCAAATTGTACTACTCCAGCGGGACAGGGTAGCCTGGAAAATAAGTTTATAGAGAAAGTGAGAGATTGTTTTTTAACGCAACATATTGTAGAGATGACAAGATATAGAGATGGGACGCAGGGGAGTGTACTTGATTTGATTTTTAGCAATGAAGAGGATATAGTGGAACATGTTAATGTGGATAGCCCTATAGGTCGTAGTGACCATGCCTGTATAAGCTTTAGTTGTAACATTAAATCAGAGAGGGATAATAGAAGCAATAGAAAAATATACATGTATGATAGAGCAGATTATGAGCTGCTGAGACAGTGTTTGGACATTGACTGGGGGGAATACTTGAACGGTGAAGACGCTGAAGGAATGTGGAGGAAAATTAGAGTCAAACTGGAGAATGCTGTATCCAAAAGTGTACCAGTTAGGGAATATAAGGATAAAACAAAATTGAGGAAAAGAACTAACCCAGAATTGCCAATGAAAAGAAAGCTTTGGATATTGATTAGAAGAAAGAAACTATTGTGGGAAAGATTAAAATTGTTAAAAAAGAACAGGGGGTCTAGTATAGAGGCTAAGGAAGTGGATCTGGAACGCAGACAAATAAACAATAAAATAAGGTGGGAAACAAGGAGAGGGAGAGAGAGAGATAGCTAGAAATGTGAAGGATAATTCAAAAATCTTCTGGAAGTACATTCAGGAAAAGTTAACAAGAAGAGTAGGGATCCCAGAGCTGGGAGGGCATTGAATGATGGGAGTAGAGCGGAGACTGATAAGGAGAAAGCAGAGGTGCTGGGGAAATACTTTGGGGGGGTACTAACAGTGGAGTCGGAGGATGCAGTGCCTACTATTCCCATCAAACAGACACCGGCGCTGGAACTAATAGAGTTTTCCCATGCTAGAATAAGAAGGGCTATAGAAAAAATGAACAGAAGTAAGTCACCGGGACCGGATGGGATACACCCAAGAATCATAAAGGAAGGAGGGGAGATGTTAGTAGAGCCATTGAAAATGTTATTTGAGGTATCGTTTAATACAGGACAAATCCCGATGGACTGGAGAGAGGCGAACATAACAGCTATATTTAAGAAGGGAAAGAGAAATGACCCAGGGAATTATAGACCAGTCAGTTTGACAAGTGTTGTGTGTAAACTAATGGAAACGGTAATTAGAGAAGGAATAATGGATCATATGAAGTCAAACCAACTTTTCAGTGGGAGACAGTTCGGATTCTTGCCGGGGAGGTCGACGGTACTACAGCTAATTAAGGTGGTAGATGATTGGATGCAAATTCTAGAAGATGGTGATGTAATAGACGTGGTATATTACGATTTTATGAAGGCCTTCGATAAGGTCCCACATAAAAGGTTAATAGAGAAAGTTAGAAGCTATAATATAGGGGAGAAATGTGTGAAATGGATAGAAGCCTTCCTGAAAGATCGGAGACAGAGGGTACTGGGGAATGGAATAGGCTCGGGGTGGAGGGAAATTACAAGTGGGGTACCTCAGGGATCTGTGTTGGGACCACTGCTGTTCGTTATATTTATCAACGACTTGCCTGAAGTTATAACTAATGGAAGTGAGGTATACCTGTATATGGATGACACTAAACTGTATAGAAGAGTGAGGAGTAAGGAAGATATGGGTTTGCTTCAAGGAGATGTGGAGGGCATGAAGGGATGGTCTGAGCATTGGTTAATGCCTTTTCATCCAAAAAAATGCAAGTACATGCGGATTGGGACCAGCGAGATAGACAAGGTAGGATACAGTATGTATGAAGCGATGGAGGAAGTGAGTGCAGAAAAGGATATTGGAGTAGTGATAGACAATAAGTTAAATTTCTCAGAGCATTTAGCGGAAAAGATAAACAAAGCCAATAGAATTGTAGGGCTGATAAGGAGGACATTTGTGTCACTTGACGAAGAAATCTTCAGGAATATATATACAGCGGTGGTTAGGCCGCACCTGGAATATGCGAACCAGGTGTGGGCTCCATATATGGTAAAGGATATAGAAGCAGTGGAGAAAGTGCAGAGGAGAGCTAGCAAGCTGGTACCAACGTTGAAGAACGCGGGCTATGAGCAGAGGTTGAGGACACTGGGGCTTCCGACACTGGCATATAGGAGAAAGAGAGGGGATACGATAGAGACTTTTAAGATAGTGTCAGGAAAGTACGATGAGGATGTGTGTGAAGGTATCTTCTTGATGCGGGAGGGAACAAGAACGAGAGGACACTCTAAGAAAATTTACAAAGAAAGAAATAGGCTTGAGAAGGCAAAGAACTCATTTTGTGATAGTGGTAAATGAGTGGAACGCACTGCCCCAGTATGTAGTCGATTCCGAATCAATAAGGGAGTTTGAAAGGAATCTTGATAAAGCATGGGGAAGACAAGATTTGAAGTTTGATTATAAAACAAAAATACAGAATAGTAAAAATGTTGCGTCTGCTACCGCCGCCGCCAACACCGTGAACGACCGCAGCAGTGCAAGTACTGGTACTGAGCTGGATACACAGGCATAGTTTGCCTTTTTCCAGAGGATCTACTGTAAGAAACTGTAAGAAAACACAACAGGCGCGGGAGAGCCAGTGGGTAAGCAGACACTACCGAAGGGGACAGAGACAAAAGAAAAACTGTCAGCAAAACACATCAGAACGGGCTACGTCCGCGGGTACGGGGAGAACCAGGAAGACAGAGCACCGGGACCGTCAAACAACACGAACACGAATGCCAGAATGAGGTTACCACAGTGTTGAAAACCAAAGCATCCCCCCCCCCCCCCCTAGGCTAGGCCAAAAAACGGCAAGCAGCCGAAACGGTACGAGTGTCAGTAATATATGAAATTACAGGGTGCGCGAGTTACTGGCCCCTTGAGGAGGGGAAGCAACCAGTAGCAGGTAACAAAGCACAGGGGACGACACTAAAAGGGACGGAAACTAAAGTCGCCCCCCCCCACTAGGCTAGGTTAAAAACAAAAGTTAGCCTATTCGGCACTTGAGTCAGTAATACATGAAATTACAGGGAGCCACTAGGTACCGTACCGTACCCTTGATGAGGGTAAGCAACAAGGGAACGTAGCGACAGGAATACAGAGCACTGGGGCCGCCGATCAATACAGGGGCATTTATGCCAGATTGAGGAGGCCACAGAGTTGTACACCAAATGCCCCCCTTCAAGGCTAGGCTAAAAAAGTTAGCCTAATCGGTACTAGAGTCAGATTAATAATGAATCGGAATAGGCTAGGCGAAAAAACGGAAGTTAGCCTATTCGGTACCAGAGCCAGCAATATATGAAATTACAGGGAGTCACCAGTTACTGTACCCTTGAGGAGGGTAAGCAACAAGTGACCAAAGCGTCAGGAAGACGGAGCACTGGGGCCGCAGAGCCGCAGTCTAAACCAAAACGCCCCCCCCATCAAGGTTAGGCTAAAAACGGAAGTTAGCCTAATCGGTGCTGGAGCCAGTAATATATGAAATTACAAGGCGCCACCAGTGACTGTACCCTTGATGAGGGATATAATCAATACCGTAGGAGGGGCAGTAGACAGAACAAAAACTGTCAGACAAAAACTCATCAGAACGGGCTACGTCCGCGGTTTTGTGGGACTGTATCCATGGAGACAGAGCACTGGGTCCGTCAAACAAAAAGTGAGCATTGTATGCCAGTGTGAGGTTGCCACAGTGTTGAAATCCAACCCCCCCCCCCCCCCCTAGGCTAGGCCAAAACTCGGCAGTTATCCTATTCGGTACTTGAGGCAGTAATATATGAAATTACCTGGCGCACTAGTTCCTGCACTCTTGAAGAGAGGCAGCAACAAGTAAAAAGACCACCAAAAGGGATCGGCCCTACAAGGGTCAGCGCCCCCCTTCCAACCAACGAGAAGGGCACAAGTTAATGCCTTTTCATCCAAAAAAATGCAAGTACATGCGGATTGGGACCAGCAAGATAGACAAGGTAGGATACAGTATGTATGAAGCGATGGAGGAAGTGAGTGCAGAAAAGGATATAGGAGTAGTGATAGATAATAAGTTAAATTTCTCAGAACATTTAGCGGAAAAGATAAACAAAGCCAATAGAATTGTAGGGCTGATAAGGAGGACATTTGTGTCACTTGACGAAGAAATCTTCAGGAATCTATATACAGCGCTGGTTAGGCCACACCTGGAATATGCAAACCAGGTGTGGGCTCCATATATGGTAAAAGATATAGAAGCAGTGGAGAAAGTGCAGAGAAGAGCTAGCAAGCTGGTACCAACGTTGAAGAACGCGGGCTATGAGCAGAGGTTGAGGACACTGGGACTTCCGACACTGGCATATAGGAGAAAGAGAGGGGATATGATAGAGACTTTTAAGATAGTGTCAGGAAAGTACGATGAGGATGTGTGTGAAGGTATCTTCTTGATGCGGGAGGGAACAAGAACGAGAGGACACTCTAAGAAAATTTACAAAGAAAGAAATAGGCTTGAGAAGGCGAAGAACTCATTTTGTGATAGAGTGGTAAATGAGTGGAACGCACTGCCCCAGTATGTAGTCGATTCCGAATCAATAAGGGAGTTTGAAAGTAATCTTGATAAAGCATGGGGAAGACAAGATTTGAAGTTTGATTATAAAACAAAAATACAGAATAGTAAAAATGTTGCGTCTGCTACCGCCGCCGCCAACACCGTGAACGACCGCAGCAGTGCAAGTACTGGTACTGAGCTGGATACACAGGCATAGTTTGCCTTTTTCCAGAGGATCTACTGTAAGAAACTGTAAGAAACAAGTAAGCCTAGGCCTAATTTCACGAAAAGAAAAAGCAAAAATAAAGGCAGTGACAAAAAACTATAATGACAAGACGCTTACTAAAGACAAAACTAAAGCCATCGCAAGTGAAATGAATACAAAAGGCAAAGCCTAAATGAACGAGGGTCGCCCAAGCGGCGACGCATGCGCAGATGGCGAAATTTGAAGTAACCTCCAGTTTCGACGCTACACTCCAAGAAAAACACATTTGAGCCCATTTTTCAGTGTGCCTACAGCACGTATCATCTGTTTAGAATCACAGGGACCTTAAATAAGGCCCACAACACCCCCAAAGGGGAGGTGACAGGAGTTGTAGGCACAAAAACAGAGCACCAGAAAATGTGTGTGCGTCATAGAGTGTAGCGCGAAAAGGAATGTCTAATGAACCCGGTCGGGTTGTGCGGTGGACCCGTGACAACGGCTTAAGGAGCCAGATAGGATGGACAATGTTCTGCAATTTTATCTTTTCTTTCTCATCAATATTTTCATTTCCTTTAAAATAGTAGCCTCAAGAGTGTGTACAACGTACCTAGTATAGAGAGTAAGGTGCTACTCTAGATGTTATCGATTTAATCGCGCTAGTGATTACGATAATTGTCCGCTCCAGAGCGGAACGGAATTATACGATAGGTATATAGCTCTACATTGGAGACGTAGAGGCTACTACTAAATAGTTATGTTAATGTATAAGGGAGTTACGTAGATGCATTAGAGAGATAGATAGATAGATAGAAAGAGTTGCGGAAGGGGAAGTGAGCGATAAACACGAACTATTATGAGACGGACTTAATTGGTTCGGAAAAGACAAAGGAGACTTTTATATTGACTCTTTTTCATGTTATTATTTGTGTGCTAGAAGGAAAATATTGTTTTCAATTCTATCGCATTAGAAATTATTTATAGATTACAAAAAGTCCAAATAAGACATAGTTATGTTAATGTATAAGGGAGTTAGTTAGATGCATTAGAGAGATAAATAGATAGAGAGAGAGTGGCTAGGGGCGAGCGAGCGATAAAATACTAACATATACGAGACGGACTTATGTTTCTGAAAGACAAAGGAGACATTTTGATTTACTCTCTTTTTCATTTTATTATTTGTGTGTTGGAAGGGTAATATTGTTTTCAATTCCATCATATTAGAGTAAAAAAAGACCAAATAAGACATAGTTATATATATGAGGAGGTCCGTGCCAGAGGGGCCAACTCGCCACATTTTCAAAAACAGCGCTCTAGCTGGTTCCCGCTCCGTGAAATTCTTGGGAATCATCTGGCAAAAAAAAACATCCGACTTTCGGTCTTATAGCAACTGCACATAGGGTTGAGCGTCCCTTGTTTTTGCCGTTTGGCAGACCATTTATGGGTGTGAATCTGGGTAGACAGAGGGGCCAACGCGCTCAGCCAATGAGAGCGCGGCTACGACGTGGGGAATTAAATGGCCGCCCGCCCGACCACTCACAGGCGCTGTATGAGACGTGCTTCAGTAGTCACGCTCAAACCGAGTTAGAGTCAACACACGAGTGTATGGTACGTTAACTTTAAACATCAATAACTCAAAACTATACTCGTGGCGAGTTGGCCCCTCTGGCACGGACCTCCTCATATGTATAAGGGAGATAGATGCATTAACCTAACAAGTGCGCATGGGGGTAATTGGAAACGTCCCCCTGTGCTGACGTATTTGAGGTGTTTCCGTCACTAAAATATTCATTGTACCATTAATAGCATTAATACTTATCCATATGCGCCTATTATGGATTGATTATAAAGGTATTAACCTGAAACAACAATAAAACGAGTGAAAACAGCGTTTGGATGGTCAAAATCGGAGATATAGCCCGCGAGTTGTATAATGTATGGGTGAGGCAAGCTGCTTTCCCGCCAATTTCCCCCAAGGCCACTGAGACACAGTCGATCGATACTCTCTCTCTCTCTCTTGCATTCGCTTGCTATCAGTGATGACCACACCCTGCAACCGGATTTCTAATGTTAGCACGAAAATATACCTCAGAATAAGGGAATAACAGGGAAAATAGGTGATAACTGAAGGAGAGGAGGAAAGTGGGGAAGGAGGGGAGGTTGAGGACTGAGATTTTGCATGGCCCAGGGGCCAAAAAAAAGAAGAAAAAACAAAAACAAAAAATCTATGTCAAAAGTTGATTTTTTTTTTCTCTGACTCTTAACCCTCCAGCCCCGGCTATGTATTATATATATATTCCTCGAAACCCGGGTGTTTTGGCCGAAAAACGTCTAGGCTAGGCTACCGTATATTCGTTAATCAGACTGCTTCCCGCATTCCCGCACATCCCCAAGCGTAGCTGTGTTATTTACCTGTAGAATGGCATTAAGTAGAGCTCTCTAAGTCAACTGGTTGAGTTGTGATGATGATTTCATTGGAGATAACTTTATGGGCAAAACAGCCACTTTACACTACTTTTCGATACTTAACAACAACATACAGGCACACACGAACAAGCGACGCTCTCCTTCTTGTGGCCGAGATGCGGGGCGTCGGTCCAGCCTGCTGTTGTTTACATGCGTCGGACCGACGCCTCGCACACGAAGCTCACAGGCTTTCAACCACTGGGCGTTCAAGAGCCCTTCCGGGTACCTGTTATATGCTTTTTTATGGGCGTTCAAGAGCCCTTCCGTGGTGAGAGGGTTAAGAGTCTCCCCGCAGTCCGCCGGGGGAACTCTTAATAGTCTCCCCGCAGTTCCCGGGTTAAATAGATAGATAAAAAAAAAAAAAAACAAAAAAAAATCAATTTCTCTGGTGACGAGGACTTTCCTCTTCTAATTCGGAATTTTCCCTCTCTTAATCCGGTGAGACCCAGCGTCGCACGTGTTGCGTCGGCAGTGTTTGATCACCAACTCCCAGCGACGCATCACGTGCGTCCGACATATAAAAAACACTTACGTGGCTCGTAAGGTAGGAAATGGCGGGAGAATAGGAGGGGGAGGTACCGTAGTGTGTGTGGGAGCCGGGCCAGTAGGTGTGAGCGGGCCGAGACAGCCGCGCGGCTGGTGGTGGTGGGCTTAGTGGGGATAGTTTACACCCTTAGTTCACCGCCACTTTGAACCTTCATTACTCCGGTGGTATGGGAGCTAGAGGCTTGATATTTATGTGAGACACTCCTTAGGATGTATGCCGTACAATGCCATACTCAGTTTTTACCCTAGTGCTCCCGGGCGGGTGGTCATGCGGGGGAGACGAACTATTGAAACCCCCCCCCCCCCCCAAATGACCGAAATGATTTTTTTTTTCCATTTCTCACCATTCTCTTCCATTTTGGCTCAACAAATTTGTTTGAGGCTCCTCCTCCCCCCCCCCCAAAATGTCCGAGGTGATGTTTTTTTTTTTTTTTTCATTTCTCATCCTTGTCTTTCATTTTAGCAAACAAAAAAAAGAAGTGAAAATGGCTTGGGACTGGGGTGAACAAAATATTATAACTAGCCGGGGCTCAACGGGTTAAGGGGAGATCTCCACTTGAGGGATTTTTTTCTTGAACCCTTTCTCCCTCATGTTTAGCCCCATTGCTTTTGATATTATAAAACATTTGCCCCATTAGTTTAGCGATTTTAAGAACTTTCACCCCATATTAAGACCTTTCGTGCAATTCAGGTGTCGATTTTATCCTGGCGAGCGATAGCGAGCCTGTAATTTAAAAGGAACCGGCCTTTGGCTGGGACATTTTTCTACCGAAAAATGTACAAGTTTATCTTGAAAGGGACTCAAGGGGGTGTAATTTTAAGCTTGATGGAGGTCTAAGGAACAAACTAAATACCTCCCCTTAAGTCGGACATAAGTCGGATTTCGGACATCTCGGAAAATCGGACTGGGTCTCCCCCCAATTAGTCCGAGATAGCGAGGGTTTACTGTACTTCTCTTCTTCTCCCTCCCATACCATATCCAGCTATGCTTGCTGGCTCTCCATTCCTTACATTTAGAAACTCATTGAAGTACTCCCTCCATCTTTCGACTCTCTCTTGCTTCTCGGCTAGCATTCTCCCATTCTTATCTTTCACACCCTTACTGTTTCCCTTGCTACCTTCCCTAACTTTCTTGACTTCTTTCCAGAACAGTTTCTTACTCTCCCTCCATTTTACACTCGGATTCCTTCCAAATTCCTCATCTACTCTTCTCTTACTTTCCTTCACTACTCTCTCCACGTACCTTGCTCGTTTTTGTCTCTCGAAATCTTCATTCCCTCTACTACCCAACCACTCTCTATATGCTTTCTTTTCTTCCACAGCTATTCTTACCTCTTCTGTCCACCATGTTGTACCTTTCACTCCCCTCCCTCTTCTCCTCACTCCACACACCTCCTCACATGCTGCACAGATCTCATCCTTAAACACCTTGCTCATCTCCTCCACTTCCTCCATAACTTCCAGGTCGAACCCACCTAGTCGTCTTTCCACTGCTCTCCTGTACTCCTCCCTGACTTCCTCCTCCTGCAACCATTCCACCCTCCTCTCGCCTCCCTCCAGCTCTCCTCACCCACTTCTTTTGTATCCTAACCTTAGCTACCACTACATAATGATCAGACAGACCCCTGCCAATACCCCTATACACCCTAGCATCCATCACAGATTTCTTCATTTGTTCATCCACACATACATAATCAATCGATGACTTTCGTTCCACCACTGTCTCATCCTCCATCGTCCACACTCGTTTCCACGTGTACCTGTGGATCATTCTGTGTCGGAAGAAGGTGTTGCCTATCCACAGCCTCCTCCCCACACATACGTCCACAAGTGCACTACCATTCCCATTCACCCCTGATGGTACCCCCCACCCTCCCACCATTCCCTCAACTTTCCTATCACCCACCTTACCATTCATATCCCCAATCAGAAATATATAAATCCATATCACTCTAAATTATTGGTGAAACAGCACAATATAAACGATCGATTAGTGCCGAGGTAACGACAGGGGCGCCGTCAGGCTATGGGCTAGCCTATATATTGCGAAAAACTTCCTCATAGCTACTTATATAAGCTTCAAACGCTAAACATAGCAACATTAACGTATAGATTGGGTCCTATTACACAAAGTTTGTCAATATCAATCCATATTATTCTACAGTTTAAGTGAAACACCACAATACAAAGATCAAAATATACATTTTGCTACAAAATTAAGTGTTTTGATTGTGAGAAGGGCTGCTGGTAGACAAACAATTTTCAAGGTGAATTAATGCTAACATAGATACACCATTTGTTGTTGTTGTGGTTACTGGCGCACTCTCCTATGGAGGAGGGGGGAAGGAAAAGGAGGATGGAGGGAGTACTTCAATGAGTTGCTAAATGTAAGGAATGAAGAGCCAGCAAACATACCTGGATATGGTATGGGAGGGAGAAGAAGAGAAGTAGTGGAGGAGGAGGTGGGGATCAGGAGGTCAGAAGTGTGGGAAGCCATGAAAAGAGTGAAGTTGGGGAAAGCACCAGGAACAGATGGAGTGTGTGGGGAAATGTTGAGGCATGGTGGTGAGATAGTGATCGAATGTGTATGGAAAATGTGCAAACTAGCATGGGAGAAGGGGGAGTGCACCCGATGACTGGAAGACTGGCATAATAGTCCCCCTATATAAGGGCAAAGGGGAAAGAGGAGTGTGTGGTAACCACCGAGGAATATGTCTTCTAAGCGTAGTAGGGAAGGTATACAGTAGGGTAGTGATTGAGAGAGTGAGAGTGAGAACGGAGAAATGGATAGTCGATGAGCAGGGAGGTTTTAGGAAGGGAAGAGGATGTGTAGATCAGATTTTTACCCTGAATTGTGTTGTGGAGAAGTATCTGGAGAAGAAACAAAAGGTGTATGTTGCCTTTATGGACTTGGAGAAGGCCTATGACAGAGTGGATAGAGAAGGTTTGTGGAAAGTACTTAGAATATACAGAGTAGAGGGCAAGTTGCTGAAAGCAGTGAAGAGCATGTATGAGGGTGCAAAGGCGGCAGTACGTGTGGAGTGAGCAGAGCGAGTTCTTTGACCTGAATATTGGTTTGAAACAGGGGTGTGTGATGTCCCCGTGGTTGTTTACTGTATATATGGATGGAGTCATGAAAGAAATCCTATCAAGAGCAGTGGATGTTGGTGTATCGCTGAAAAGGGAGGGAATTGAGTGGAAGCTACCTATACTGCTGTTTGCGGATGATACAGTTCTGATGAGTGATAATGAATGGGAGTTGCAGGGTCTGGTAAATGAGTTTGGAACTGTGTGCGAAAAACGGAATTTGAAGGTAAATACGGGGAAGAGCAAGGTTATGGTCTTCGAAAGGGATGAAGTCACAGAGTGTGAGGTGAAGCTGAACGGTCAGGCTATGGAGATCGTCAACTCTTTTAAGTATCTGGGCAGTGTGTTGAGTAAAGATGGGACTATGGATGAAGAGGTGCGGGAGAGGGTATAACAGGGGAAGAGGGTTGTAGGAACGCTAAAAGCAGTAACAAGAAATAGGGTGGTCAGTATGGAAGTGAAGAAGTCCTTGCATGACAGTGTGGTAATCCCGACACTGACTTACAGAAGTGAAGCATGAACGTTGGTTGAGAGACTCAGACCAAGAGTGAGAGCAGTGGAAATGAATTACTTAAGGAGTGCGTGCGGAGTTACATGGAGGGATAGACAGACTAATGAGGAAGTAAGAAGGAGGTGTGGTGTGGAGGTAGATGTGCTGGAAAGTGTGAAAAGGAACAACTTGAGATGGTTCGGCCATATGGAACGTATGGAAGTGAGAGAATGACTAAGAGGGTGTACGAGAGCGAGGTGGAGGGACAGAGAGGGAGAGGTAGACCGAATATGAGGTGGAAGGATGGAGTGAGGAACTACATGAACGAAGGCGATGCTGGTTGGGGGGAGGGGCGTCGACTGACTAGGGACAGAGGTGCATGGGGGCAGTTCGTTCGTGGCCACCCCTTCGGGGATCACGGCGTCAGGCAATAGATAGATAGATAGATAGATCGATTTTTTTTTTTTTTTTTTTTTTTTTTTTTTTTAAAGAGACAATGAACGGAGGAAGGAAAAACACAGATAAAACAAAAAGGTCCATGTGCCTAAAGGCATCCTCCATTCATAAAATGTTTGTAACAACTGGATTTAAACTTTTGTAGATTGTAAGTTTGTGGAAAGCAACTCGAGGGAAGTGAATTCCAAAGAGTAGTAGTTCTAGGGATAAATGAATTTTGATAAGCAAAAGTTCTGCATTGTGGAGGAGAAAGTGTAAATTCATGGGCGCTCTCAGCTGCCCTAGTTCTACGGGGAAAGATGTGGAGAGGCGGCACAATTGAAGCAAGTTCCTCGGAACAATTGCTGTGAAAATATCTGTAGAATAATGCAAGGGATGCAACGTTTCTTCGTATGGATAATGTAGGAAGGTCCTGTGTGATTGCAGGGTTATTGATTAATCTAATAGCTTTATTTTGAATTTTGTCCAACTGCCTCAATGCAACCACTCCACTTCCACTTCACAGAGGTGAACAGTAATCCATCTGAGAATGCACATGACTTTTATATATTACGGCCAACTGCTCGTCAGTAAAGAATTCTCGAACTCTGTACAGGAGTCCCAGTTTTTTAGAGGCATTCTTAGCAATGCTTCTAACATAATGTGTCCAGCTCAAGTTAGTAGTTAATGTTACACCGAGAATGTCAATACTAGGGGAAGTGGGAATATTTACATCATTAAAAAATATATTGGAGTCAGTGAGATTCTGTCGGTTAGAAAATTTAATGTACTTGGTTTTCTGTGCATTAAAGGAAACTAGATTCTTTTGTCCCCATTCATTAATTCTAGAAAGGTCCTGGTTCAGAGAAATTGCAGTGTTTATTTTTGAATTTATAAGATCGGGTTGGGTGAAAGAATTGGTAAATGTGAAGGAACTGTGGAGTGTTGAGTCATCTGCGTAGGAATGTATTGGATTATGAGTGGTAGATATGAGATCATTGATAGGCTATGTTTTCATTTTTACCTCTATTGCTTCATTGTCTCGGTTGCTCAAATTAATATAATATTCCATCTTTCTTTGGTTTATTTTATGTTCAGTTTTTATTCCCTTAATTTCATGGAGGAGGGCACATTTTGTGGTCGTTTTGGGGACTTTAAACAGTTTAGTTAAATACTGCGTTTGGATGTTATTTATTTCTTTTTCTCTTTCTAAATAACCACTGTTCTATAGCCTACGCCACAGCAATTGGTATGAATCGAAAACATTCGAAAACCTCCGAAAAGTTCAAAATATTTCCTCATAGGCCTATAAGCTTCAAATTAAAAAAAAAATTACACTAACGTGTAGATTGAGTCATATTGCATTATAATTGCAGATGTAAATCCATATTACTATACATTACAGTATAGGTGAAATGGCACAATATAGGCTAAGGTCGAACATTGTTATTGTTGTGTCGGAGAGTCCCGCAGCCAGGACGCTTGACGTGTGTGATAGGATTTGCCGGCGCTTCTTCTTCTTGATATTTATATGTGCAGTTTGCTCGGAGTATTTCAGATCTCCAGATTACTGCACAGGCATAGAGTTGCTTGCTGAGGGGAAGGGAAGTTTGTTAGTTGAAAAGGGATCTACAGATAGGATGTCTAAATAGTGAGTACAGGTATTGTACTCTACATAGTTTTTACTATTACAGTTTCATACAGTAGATCCTCTGGAAAAAGGCAAACTAGGCCTGTGTATCCAGCTCAGTGCCAGTACTTGCACTACTGCGGTCGTTCACTGTGTTGGCGGCGGCAGCGGCAGACGCAACATTTTTACTATTCTGTATTTTTGCTTTATAATCAAACTTCAAATCTTGTCTTTACCATGCTTTATCAAGATTACTTACAAACTTCCTTATTGATTCGGAATCGACTACATACTGGGGCAGCGCGTTCCACTCATTTACCACTCTATCACAAAATGAGTTCTTTGCCTTCTCAAGCCTATTTCTCTCTTTGTAAATTTTCTTAGAGTGTCCTCTCGTTCTTGTTCCCTCCCGCATCAAGAAGATACTTTCACACACATCCTCATCATACTTTCCTGACACTATCTTAAAAGTCTCTATCATATCCCCTCTCTTTCTCCTGTATGCCAGTGTCGGAAGTCCCAGTGTCCTCAACCTCTGCTCATAGCCCGCGTTCTTCAACGTTGGTACTAGCTTGCTAGCTCTCCTCTGCACTTTCTCCACTGCTTCTATATCCTTTACCATATATGGAGCCCACACCTGGTTCGCATATTTCATGTGCGGCGCTGTATAGAGATTCCTGAATATTTCTTCGTCAAGTGACACAAATGTCCTCCTTGTCAGCCCTACAATTCTATTGGCTTTGTTTATCTTTTCCACTAAATGTTCTGAGAAATTTAACTTATTGTCTATCACTACTCCTATATCCTTTTCTGCATTCACTTCCTCCATCGCTTCATACATGCTGTATCCTACCTTGTCTATCTTGCATCCGCATGTACTTGCATTTTTTTGGATGAAAAGGCATTAACCAATGTTCAGACCATCCCTTCATGCCCTCCACATCTCCTTGAAGCAAACCCACATCTTCCTTACTCCTCACTCTTCTATACAGCTTAGTGTCATCCGCATACAGGTATATCTCACTTCCATTGGTCATTAAAGACTGGAAAGTGTTTAGGGGTAAGTAAGTATGTAGGATGAGGATTGGTTATTAAGGTCTTATAGGAGGTAAGTTGTTATGTCTCGTCGGGTTGAGTCAGGTTCGAGTTTTGTAGGATTGGCAGAGGTCTAGTACAGTACACTACAGTACCGGTATGGGTGGTACTGTACTGTATTGGTTAGGGGTGGGTTTTCTGTGTGTTGGAGTTGTTTTGTCATTGATGTTATTAGATGTCTGAAGTTTTAATTGTGGCTCTTATGTATGTTCCTAGAGCTGAGGCAATTCTCCCTACCAATAAATGCCTACAGTGGCCGATAGGGGCGCTGAACACAAGGTTTACCGTGGTGCATTGTGGGAAATGGGCGACATCGCGGAGCTATCCACCCTCCCTCTCCTTCAACAATTCTATAATATATGCAGTTAGTCGAAAATTCTGTAGCTGACACATACTTTGGTCTATGCTTACTGTTTTTTATATATTTTAAAATCACCCATATTCATAAATAACATATACAGTATTTACAATACAAAGTCAGCAAGTATTTTCGCGCCAATTTTGTTATAATTAATCAGCTTATAATTATGTTTGTAGTCATTATCAGCTGCATATGGACTTTCCCTTTATTACTATGCTATATAAGCACTTAGTGTAGTCGTATACTGTATAATAAAAATGTGTAGAATCACACACAAATTGAGATAAACTGTGCATATCCTAGGTGTTGGGTATAGTGATGTCTACAGTCGTAGCCCTGGCGCTAGTTCGGAAGCGTCCACCAGAGGTCTCAAGATAATTATTTTCTTACAGTTTCTTACAGTAGATCCTCTGGAAAAAGGCAAACTATGCCTGTGTATCCAGCTCAGTACCAGTACTTGCACTGCTGCGGTCGTTCACGGTGTTGGCGGCGGCGGTAGCAGACGCAACATTATTACTATTCTGTATTTTTGTTTTATAATCAAACTTCAAATCTTGTCTTCCCCATGCTTTATCAAGTATACTTTCAAACTCCCTTATTGATTCGGAATCTACTACATACTGGGGCAGTGCGTTCCACTCATTTACCACTCTATCACAAAATGAGTTCTTTGCCTTCTCAAGCCTATTTTTTTCTTTGTAAATTTTCTTAGAGTGTCCTCTCGTTCTTGTTCCCTCCCGCATCAAGAAGATACCTTCACACACATCCTCATCGTACTTTCCTGACACTATCTTAAAAGTCTCTATCATATCCCCTCTCTTTCTCCTATATGCCAGTGTCGGAAGCCCCAGTGTCCTCAACCTCTGCTCATAGCCCGCGTTCTTCAACGTTGGTACCAGCTTGCTAGCTCTCCTCTGCTTCTATATCCTTTACCATATATGGAGCCCACACCTGGTTCGCATATTCCAGGTGCGGCCTAACCAGCGCTGTATAGAGATTCCTGAAGATTTCTTCGTCAAGTGACACAAATGTCCTCCTTATCAGCCCTACAATTCTATTGGCTTTGTTTATCTTTTCCGCTAAATGTTCTGAGAAATTTAACTTATTGTCTATCACTACTTCTATATCCTTTTCTGCACTCACTTCCTCCATCGCTTCATACATACTGTATCCTACCTTGTCTATCTTGCTGGTCCCAATCCGCATGTACTTGCATTTTTTTGGATGAAAAGGCATTAACCAATGCTCAGACCATCCCTTCATGCCCTCCACATCTCCTTGAAGCAAACCCATATCTTCCTTACTCCTCACTCTTCTATACAGTTTAGTGTCATCCATATACAGGTACACCTCACTTCCATTAGTTATAACTTCAGGCAAGTCGTTGATAAATATAACAAACAGCAGTGGTCCCAACACAGATCCCTGAGGTACCCCACTTGTAATTTCCCTCCACCCCGAGCCTATTCCATTCACCAGTACCCTCTGTCTCCGATCTTTCAGGAAGGCTTCTATCCATTTCACACATTTCTCCCCTATATTATAGCTTCTAACTTTCTCTATTAACCTTTTATGTGGGACCTTATCGAAGGCCTTCATAAAATCGCAATATACCACGTCTATTACATCACCATCTTCTAGAATTTGCATCCAATCATCTACCACCTTAATTAGCTGTAGTACCGTCGACCTCCCCGGCAAGAATCCGAACTGTCTCCCACTGAAAAGTTGGTTTGACTTCATATGATCCATTATTCCTTCTCTAATTACCGTTTCCATTAGTTTACACACAACACTTGTCAAACTGACTGGTCTATAATTCCCTGGGTCATTTCTCTTTCCCTTCTTAAATATAGCTGTTATGTTCGCCTCTCTCCAGTCCATCGGGATTTGTCCTGTATTAAACGATACCTCAAATAACATTTTCAATGGCTCTACTAACGTCTCCCCTCCTTCCTTTATGATTCTTGGGTGTATCCCATTCGGTCCCGGTGACTTACTTCTGTTCATTTTTTCTATAGCCCTTCTTATTCTAGCATGGGAAAACTCTTATTAGTTCTAGTGCCGGTGCCTGTTTGATGGGAATAGTAGGCACTGCATCCTCCGACTCCACTGTTAGTACCCCCCCAAAGTATTTCCCCAGCACCTCTGCTTTCTCCTTATCAGTCTCCGCTCTACTCCCATCATTCAACCCCCCTACCAGCTCTGGGATCCCTACTCTTCTAGTTAACTTTTCCCGAATGTACTTCCAGAATATTTTTGGATTATCCTTCACATTTCTAGCTATCTCTCTCTCCCTCTCCTTCACCCCCCTCCTTGTTTCCCACCTTATTTTATTGTTTATTTGTCTGCGTTCCAGATCCACTTCCTTAGCCTCTATACTAGACCCCCTGTTCTTTTTTAACAATTTTAATCTTTCCCACAATCGTTTCTTTCTTCTAATCAATATCCAAAGCTTTCTTTTCATTGGCAATTCTGGGTTAGTTCTTTTCCTCAATTTTGTTTTATCCTTATATTCCCTTACTGGTACACTTTTGGATACAGCATTCTCCAGTTTGACTCTAATTTTCCTCCACATTCCTTCAGCGTCTTCACCGTTCAAGTATTCCCCCCAGTCAATGTCCAAACACCGTCTCAGCAGCTCATAATCTGCTCTATCATACATGTATATTTTTCTATTGCTTCTATTATCCCTCTCTGATTTAATGTTACAACTAAAGCTTATACAGGCATGGTCACTACGACCTATAGGGCTATCCACATTAACATGTTCCACTATATCCTCTTCATTGCTAAAAATCAAATCAAGTACACTCCCCTGCGTCCCATCTCTATATCTTGTCATCTCTACAATATGTTGCGTTAAAAAACAATCTCTCACTTTCTCTATAAACTTATTTTCCAGGCTACCCTGTCCCGCTGGAGTAGTACAATTTGCCCAGTTGATCCTTGGCAAATTGAAATCTCCAATAAAAATTTTATATTTGTTCTCTCTATTATCTATCTCCTCCATTGCTTTCAGTAGGTTATCATCCTCTCACCTGCTATTATTTGGGCTTCTATATAGAGGCAATTAGAATTGATCCTCTTACACATTTTACTTCAATACACAAATACTCACAATACTGCTGTCTCATATCCACCTCATTAACCTTGAGCTCTTTTCTTACATAAATAAACAGTCCTCTTCCAACCTCTGCTCTAATAGCATTTCTCTCATATAACTCAAAACCCTCCAAACTATATTCCACCAGTTCCCTTTCAATTCTAACATTTTTTGGTCTTACTTCCTGTAGGGCTATGACATCAGATTTTTCCTCTTCATCCTGCAACCTACATATCAGTTCTCTTTTCTTGTCCTGGGTAAACACATCCACATTACTAAACATAATCCTTAATCCATCTACCATTCCTTCAGCAATTACACCATCCCGCTCCTCCAGTCCGTACCCTACTCCCCTGTTAGCACTACTGGGTCTGCCTCTTTGTCTCCTGTCTCTCCCTGTGACACCTCCACCCCGTTCTCCTCCTCCGTCACAACTCCCATCACATTCTCTCCCCTCCCTGATCTCCCCCTCCCTTCTACTCTTATAAACCACTTCCTCACTTTTCCGTCCCTCACTCTCCAGTAAAAATTTCTCTTATCCTCCTCATCCAACTTTCCATTATTTTCATCAGCCTTTTCTTGTAATTCCTTAATTTTTTTCCTTTGTTCTATACTCAAATCCTTCTTTAGTCTTATGTGTTTCAGTTTATCATTTGTATTTAGCCTCCAATTAAAATTTGTCACAGTCTCCGCCACTACCCTAGTTTTAAACTTTACCCTTATAGGTCTCATCTCTCCCCTTTTATATCTACCTATCCTACTGACCTCCTCCACCTGCCCTTCCCATCCATATTCGTCCTCATCCACACCTTTCAAGACCTCCTTCACTGTCTCCATATCCCTCACTTTTCTCACTCCATTATCATTCATATGAGTCTCTATATCTCCATACAAGATTACACCCCTATCCCTGTCCATGGCCTCCCTCACGACACTCTCCTTGTTCTTCATGACCCCTACAACTGCACTCTCAAAACTTTTTTTGGTCATATTCATTTCTTCCTTTTGCTCTTTCATAATATCCTCCAAATCCTTGACTTTTTGTTTACCTACCACCGTCCATGCAGTCGACTCCTTTACTTCCGTGAAACGTCCTTCGTATTCCTTCAGCTGCTCCTTCAATGCCATATTCTCTGCTCCCAGTTCATCTACCCTTTTCAATACCATCTCTAGGCTCTCATTAACTGCCAAAATAGTCCTGCATTCACTTCCTTCGCTAGGCCTATTCCCTTCCCCACCTGTCACACCACACATTACACACAGTGCCTTAACTTTCTCACCAATATCCCCCTTCCATTTCTCCGTATCACTCATCCACTTTTCCAAATCCTTCACAACAATACTAACCTCTTCTAACTTCTTATCTGTGCTCTTAAATCCCCGAAAACGTTGTAACCTTCCTTCCGCCTCCGTCATACCCGAAATTCCCTCTGCCATGTTTGTTTACAAACTCAACAACTCACAACCCTACCGCTGTCCCGTCACTACACACTCTTATTACACTATATATCACCCCTCCACCACACCAATATATCCTCCAAACACTTCACTAAATCCTTCCTCTTCTTGTTAGCCCCGTATGCACTCGATATCCGTGAATTAATTGACCATTCCCATAACATATGCCGGAGCCTCAAACTTGCGTCCGCCTTCCGCCATGGTGTGCCGCCAACGTCGGCAGCATGGCAGAGGGAATTTCGGGTATGACGGAGGCGGAAGGAAGGTTACAACGTTTTCGGGGATTTAAGAGCACAGATAAGAAGTTAGAAGAGGTTAGAATGGCGAGAATTTGGCCCAGTGTGATACCCGCTTGACCGAAAAAATTGCCGTCAAAATAAACGCGAACTTGATTATTGGTAGGGAGAATTGCATGTTTGCCTTGTTGGTCGATATCTCCTCCTCCTAGGATATGTTGTAGATTGAAGGTCCCTCCGTGTTGTGCCACTGTTCTTCTCAGGTGGGTGCGAGTGCTGTAATGTCTATGGCAATGAAGTAGATAGTGTTCCACTGTTTCTGGGGTGAGGCAGTAGGGGCAGTTCTCGTCTTCTTCTAGTCCCATTCTGTGCATGTGCTCCGCTAGTCTTGTGTGTCCTGTCCGTAGGCAGAGTGTAGCTGTATTTAGAGCTTTGTTCTTGTATTTTGTGTGTTTCCATATGGACCATTCGGGTTTGATATTTCCGTGCTACTGGCTGAAAACGGAGATCGGAGAATGGCGAGAATTTGGCCCAGTGTGATACCCGCTTGACCGAAAAAATCGCCGTCAAAATAAACGCGAACTTGATTCTTGATATAAGTGTGATAGGATTTGCCGGCGCTACTGGCTGAAAACGGAAACTGGAGATCGGAGAATGGCGAGAATTTGGCCCAGTGTGATACCCGCTTAACCAAAAAAATCACCATCAAAATAAACGCGAACTTCTTCTTCTTATTGTTTAAATGTGCAGTTTGCTTGGAGGGTTGTGGTGTCTCCAGATTACTGCACAGGCGTTTTAGGAGGGGTGAAAAGAACAATTGTTAGTATAATAGGGGTTAGGAGAGATAGTAAAGGTGGATTTTATACTACTGTACTGTATATGGGGGTAAGTTTGTCGTTATCTTTTGAGGTCAGGGTGATTTAAGTCAAGGTGAGGGTGAGGTCAGAGATGATGATGATCAGTGGTGGTACAGTACAGTACTGCTCTATGTGTACTGTGTGATTTAAGTCAAGGTGAGGGTGAGGTCAGAGATGATGATGATGATGATCAGTGGTGGTACAGTACAGTACTGTACTGAACTGCTCTATGTGTACTGTATTCTGTTGGTGTATTGTATGTGGGATGGTTGTTCAGTTGGGTGGTAATTATATATGCTTGTGATTTTGTTTGTTGTTCTGATGTAGGTTCCTAGGGCTGATGCGATGACATGTTTGCTGTGCTGTGGTAGGTCTCCTCCACCTAGGATATGCTTGATGTTGAATGTTCCTCCTTGTTGGGTTACTACACTTCTGAGGTGGGTGCGGGCACTAATGTCTGTGGCAGTGGAGTAGATAATGCTCCACTGTCTCTGGTGTGAGGCAGTATGGACAATTTTCATTTTGTTGCAGTCCCATCCTGTACATATGCCCTCCCAGTCTGGTGTGTCCTGTTCTGAGGCGGAGAGCGGCAGTGTTTAAGGCTTTGTTCTTGTAGATGGAGTGTTTCCACACTGACCACTCTGACTTGATGTTACTGTATTGTGTGCCAGCTATGGTTATTTTCCACTCTTCCTTGAAATCTTGGAGGACGTCTTCTCTGAGGATGTTTGTCCGGTCGGTTGTGGTGTAGGGTATGACTGTTGTTAGGTGGAAGGAGTGCATCCCTTGGCTAGTCCATCCACAATTTCATTATGGAGGATGTCAATGTGGCTGGGTACCCATTGGAGGGATATTGTATATCCTTGAGAGTGGAGGGTGGTGAGGAGTTGGATCATAGGGTATACTATTTCCTTGTTTGTCTTGGTGTTATAGTTGATGGCTTGTATGGCACTTTTGGAGTCACAGCAAATGGTGTAGGCACTTACTGGGAGGGTGTTGATGATCTCAAGTGCACGGAGGAGTCCATAGAGCTCTGCTGTAAACACTGTGGTTTGTTTGGGTAGCTTCCATCCCATGGTAAGGTGACATTTTGGGATCCATAACGCTGAAGACACAGATTTGCTGTTGTTACTACTGGAACTGATGCGTGATCCATCTGTGTATACGTGGGTGGAATTTTGGTGCTGGGTGTGGAGGACTTCGAGGAACTCTTGCTTGAGTTCAGCCGAGTTGTTTTTCTTGGTTGTTGAGGTGATGAGGTCTGTATGGACTGTGGGTGGGATGTATTCCCATGGTGGGACTGGTGGTACCATGGGGGTTGAGTGGCAACCAAGGAATATGCGTGATTTTCTATGTATAATTTGCCCTATGCACTCTCGGAAGGGTGCTTTATGGGTGGGAGCTCCTTGAGGCTGTACTGGTACATTGCGGAGAGATGCAGAGAATGGGTGGGAAGGTGGGGCAGCATAGATATTTGAGTAGATGGCACACTGTATATTTGTTAGTAGTCTTGGCAAATCCAACGTCAAGGCTATTAACCTAATTGCAATGACGACTTGTCTATTTTGACTGCTATGTCGTCATTCCAACCGCGGTTAAAAAGAAAACGTCTAGAGTCTACTCCTTATCTTGCTCTAGGAGACGTTGTACATTAACCAAAACTACCACCGAAGGTGAAAAAAGCTTAGAAGAGAAGAAAAAGGGGTTTACCTTAGTTACCGCTTAAGGCCCATCCCGTGTTCCGTCATGTGCAGATCCCTGTCGAACGTGCGCATGAGCGACCCTCTCTTGTCATAATTTTTTCACGCGCTCCATTGAATGAAGTCGCTTTTGTTGTGCTCCTTTAATTCACCCTGTTTCGGTTCGTTTCGGCTTATCTGGCCTTCTTTTTTGTTAGACAGATGTTACGTGATCTAGGGCACACGTAAATGGGCTCCTAAGTGTGTATAATGGAGACGCGTGTGGAAATAGCCTACCGAAGGTACGGGGGCGCCTGGCGTTCCTCGTATATGTTTTTCATTCTTTCTCTTTTCATATTCTTTTTTCCTGTTAGTCTGGGCATAGTTTAGCTTTTAGCTTAATTTAGCCTAGCTCGTTTTCTCATTCAGGAATTGCTATGCCCCTATGAGTTTTCATTTTTTCATAGCCTAGGTGTACCGTTGGTAAACAATCTGAGATTTCGTTGGTGGCGGTGCTGTTTGTAGAGTTTGTGTCGGCCGCATTATTAGCGTTATTCCCGAGTCCCCCCTTTCGAGTCCTTCACTGTGTCTCAAGGGCCTGGGCGACAGGTGGTTCGTGATACTCCAGGGGTACCCCACGGGGGCCCCTCCTTCACACCACAGGGTTTTTCGCCCCTGACACATTCTCTGCTCACGGCTAGACCACCCTTTTTCTCACCAGTTTCATTTACTGGTTTTTGTTTTCTCTTCCTGTTTCACCTCCATCCTTTCATAGTCCTTTGTCCAATCCAGGGGTACCCCACGGGGGCCCCTGTTTGTGCGAAACCACCCTCCCTGCCACTTCTCCTCATGGGCTTTGCTCTATCTCTGTGGGTTGGGTGGTTCCTGGGGGATGTGCCTCCTCTCCCCTGGTGTGTCTTCCTTGCCTCTCCCTTTACCGGTTGAGTCAGGATAAATTCAAGGAAGACACTGCTCAGCTTGATGGCCATCATTGCTTGGAGTTCATAAGGAGATGACGCATTTTTTGTGGCCTTTTTTGGTATTCCCTAGACGCTCCTCTCGCTTTTTTCGGCGCCGGACCATCTCGGCCGGTCCCGCAAATTTGCGGGAGCTCGATTCGGTCCTCTGGGACGTTTCGGCTCCCCGCAAATATGCGGAGATCGCTGGGGGTCCCGCAAAATTGCGGGAGGGTGGTGTCGGTACGGTTATGCCTCCATTGGCCCGCAAATTTGCGGTAATAGTTGGCTTTCACTATTGACCTTTTTTATGTCATCTTGTTGCCTGATACTATTTGGTGTGTGCACTTTACTGGTGTTATAGGCCCTGCATGTAAGATGTTGAGTGGTGGTTAACACTTTCTCCATCTTTGCTGGTTCTGCTAGTGCTCTTCCACCTCGCCCGCCCTACTCACCTACCTCTGTGCTCCCGGTTTGGGGTGAGTACGGATTCCTGTTTGCATGTGTGTTCCTGTTTCCACATGCTCCTTCCCTGGTTCTTCTTGGCCATTCTCTCCACTTACTCCTTCGACGTACTGATTATGGTGTGTGTTCTTCCAGTGCAGGTAGGCTGCCTTGCTTTCGCCATGGTTGTAGCTCCCCGTGCTTGGTGAGCCACAAGTCCTGCTTGCGCCACTCGCACTGTGTGTCCTCTACGGCCTACCTCCCTGCTCTGTGTGGCCCGTGTCTGGCCCTGGTGGATGTGGTGCACCATAGCCCTGGTTCCTCGGCCGCGGCTGTGGCCTCTGCTTCCCTTCCGTCGGTGTGGAGTGTGGATGATGGTCTCCCGCCACATTAGGACTGTGGGCCACCGTTCCCCGGCCTTTGTTGCCGACCGGATCCGCGTCGCCCTGGGTATCCCTGACCCGACTGAAGGCCGTTCACCTGGCCCTCTCCCCTGGGTCCCGCAGCCGGTCGTCACATCGTCGGGGGGTTCCCCGGCTCCGTCCACGCTCTTGCTCGCCTCGTGTTCCGTCCTCTACTGCCCCTCGTCGTCCTCCTGATCGCCTTGACGACGCCCATCGCCCTCGTCATGGTTCTCGCCCTGAGGTCGGGGTTAGCGGCTCTGCCCCTGTGCGCCCTCCCCTGCCCTCTACGGTTAGGGGCTCTACTCCCTTCCACCCGCTTCCCCAGCCCAGACGACTTCCTCTTACGTTGTCCTCTCCGCGCGCGGTTGTTCATGTTGTAGCTGGCCCTCTGCTCCCTCCTCCTACACTGTCCAGGAGTCTCTGCCTGGATGTCGTTGCTTCTACTTCACCTGCTTCAGTGCCTATTCTTCCTTCACGGTCTCGTCCCACGGTGGAGGTCCCTCCCTCCTCCGCCTCGGTGTCGGGCCGCCCTGTTATCTCAGCCCCGGGGATACTTGCTCTGTTTCCCCCCGCAGCTCCTTCTGGCCTCCTTTCACCCGGCCAGCCTTCCCACTCCCGTCGTCCTGCTCCTCCTCATTCTTCTCTTCCTGACCTTCACTTACCGTCTCGCCAGGGGGGTACCCCTCCTCTTGCCTCGGTGGGGTTTAGCGAGGTTTCGGGCTCCCCTTTCTCAGGAGCTGACGTGTCACTGGAAGAGGGGGAGGTGCTGTTTCCCCCTCGGCCGTTCGTGATCGGGGACGAGTCCCTCACCGGCGACACAACCGTCGTCGCTCGCCTTCCTTGGGCCGCGACGCTGCTGGTTTGTGTCGTGGGTCTCGCTCCCGCTCACCCCTGCGGGCCGACCAATCTTGGGAGGGGTCGCCTCTCTCGGATCGATTGTCGGCTATGCAGGGCTGGGTTGTGTCACACATCGACGGGCGCTTGGAGTCGATGCAAGACTCCCTCTTCTCGCGCTTCTTGGCGGTGATACACCCTCAGCGCCTCACCCTACCTACCCCTGCTACGGTCCCCCTCCCTTCTGCAGGCCTACGCTCTGGTCAGACTTCGGCGCCCTGACATCCTTCCGGCTGTTCAGTCCCTGGCTGTGTTGACGGGTCTGTCCTCCTATGGGACAGGTTTGTGCGACGCCGGTACGCCTGGCTTAGCCATCCTGCTCGGTCTCCCTCTCCCATTGGAGGCCTGGTTTGCCGAGGCCTTCGACTTCACCGACCGATCCGTCGACGGCTCTCCTTCCGTCCCTCCCCCGGAGTCATCACTGCTTTTGCCTCCTCTTGTGTCTGTCGGCGGGTTGGACGGCGCGTTCTGTTCCTGGATAAGCGCGCCCGTTCTTGAACTGTGTTCTATTGCTACCCTGTTCTTCTCTCACCCGGATCAGCCCTCTGTCGCCAAGGATTTTCCCTTGCGACAGAGGGTGACGGACTTATTGTCTTGTCTTTAGGTTCCCTCCGGACGTCTGTTCACCACCTGCGGCTTATCGAGGCGTCTGCGCCAGGCGATCTTCGCGAGGGTTTACCTAATTGTATTTACCTAATTGTAGTTTACAGGAGTTGAGCTAAGCTCGTGTTGTCCCATCTCTCACTCTACTTTTTATCCAATTTTTTCTTGAAAATATGGATGTTCCTTGCCCCTACCACCTCCTCCTCCAGCCCATTCCATTTGTCAATACATCTATAGGGGAAGCTAAACTTCCTGATATCGTTCTTGCAGGTAGGTCTTTTTACTTTGTAGCTGTGGCCTCTAGTTATTCCTGTATCCATAATTCATATATCCTCCCTATCCAGCTCCCCGGGTACATTTGTACATCATTATCATGTCTCCCCTCTCTCTCCTCTCTTTTAGACTCGGTAGATTTAATTTGTCTAGCCTCCCTTCATATGGCAGTTCTCTGAGACTTGGAACCAATCTAGTGACTGCTCTTTGGATTCTTTCTAACTTGTGAATATGCTTCTTTAGATGCGGGGACCACACCACTGCTGCATACTCCAATCTTGGTCTAATCATACTCTTCATAATTTTCGCTACCATGGTCTCATCCAAGTAGTTCAAAGCAACTTTCATATTCCCGGCCATTGCATACATTCCGCTAAAGAGCTTGTTAATATGTTTCTCTGGCGACAAATTATCTTGTATAATCAACCCTAAATCTTTTTCTTTTTCGGCCTTGCTAATTATATTATCTCCCATCCTGTACTCCCAATTTGGTCTATTCACACTTCTTCCCATATTTAACACATGGCATTTACTTATATTAAATTTCATTTTCCACTTGGTGCTCCATTCGTATATTTTATCTAAATCCCCTTGCAGCTCCTCACAACTACTTTTATTTGTTATTTGTCTCATAATTTTTACGTCATCTGCAAACATTGACATGTAAGAGTTTATGCCTATTGGCAGGTCATTCACGTACATAAGGAACATGAGAGGTGCCAACACAGATCCCTGCGGCACACCACTCTCAACTTTCCGCCACGATGAGCAAGTTCCTCTAATGTTGGTCCTCATTTCCCTATCTGTTAAATAGCTCTCCATCCATTTCAGCAAACTCCCCCTGACACATCCTAGCGTCTCAAGCTTAGATAACAATCTCTTATGTGGTACCTTATCAAATGCTTTGGAAAGGTCTAAGTAGACGCAGTCCACCCATCCGCCTCTTTCTTGGAGTACATCTATCACCCTACTGTAATAACATAGCAAACTGGTAACACAAGATGTCCCTTCTCTGAATCCAAATTGCTTTGGGGTTATTATCTTCTTTCTCTCCAACATTTTCATCCATCTCTTCCTAATTAGCTTTTCACAAATCTTGCATACAATACTAGTAAGTGAAACTGGTCTATAGTTTAGAGGGTCCTCAGGGTTTCCATTCTTGTATATCGGAATGATATTAGCTCTTTTCCATTCAACAGGAACCTGTCCTTTATCTAAGGAAGCTTGAATTATGTCCCTCACTGGCTCCACTAATTGCTCTGCACACTCCTTTAAAACCCAGGCAGACACTTCATCCGGTCCCATAGCTTTCCTTACTTCAAGTCCTCTCATTGCAGATAACAGCTCATCTCTAGTTATTTCAATCTTACTAAGACCACTCTCCAGTACTCCCGCCTGTGGTTCGTCAAAACCTTCCTCTCTAGTAAAAACTGACCCCAATTTGTTATTCATTACCTCACACATGTCCGATACATTTTCATACGTCCTAGCATCAACTCTTAATTTAGTAATTTGTTTCTTTACCTTCAACTTACTGTTTATATATTTATAAAATAATCTAGGGTCACATTCACATTTATTTACTATGTTCTTCTCATAGTTCATTTTAACTTGCCTAATTATGTTAACATATCTATTCCTCTCCTGTTTATATTTATTCCGATTACTCTCAGTGTTCCTTCTTCTTAATCTAGCCCAAGCTGCATTACGCCTACCCAAAGCTCTTTTGCATTTCAAATTAAACCAATCTTGCTGCTTAGTAAAATTTCCAGTTTTATATCTTGGGACAAACAGATTGGTTCCTACTCTATAAATTTCGAGGAATCTACTATATTTACCTTGTACGTCCCGTTCCTTCAAAATAAGATCCCCAATCTACTCCCTCTAAATATCTTTTCAAGGATACATAATCAGCTTTACTATAATTTAATCTGTCATTTATGTAGCTATTGTCTAATCTATTGGCATTACTCGAGGTCAACTTCCATTTTAGTAATAGGTGATCACTTTTACCTACAGGACATAGATAGTTTATATCACTAATTTCGTGAGGATCTTTTGTAAAAATCAGATCGAATTTAGAAGGTTCGTTATTACCCCTCATTCTTGTATTTCCTTCACATGTTGTGCAAGTACATTTTCCGTAACCAACTCCACTAGCCGACTTCCCCAAGATCTCTGGTTTGGCCCTGCATCTCCCGATTCCCAATCAACCTCACTACAGTTGAAATCTCCTACCAAGATCAATCGATTCTTCCTTAAAAGCAATCTTCTCAACGACTGAATCATATCCTCTACCATCTCCTCAAACTCCAACTCCCTCCATGCTCTGGTCTTTGGTGGCATGTAAGCTACTGCTATGTCTAGCTTTTTTCCTTCTATATCATTGAGTTCAACTGCCATTATTTCTGCCTTGTCATTATTTAACTCCACGTGCTTTGCTGTCATAGGGTTCTTAACTAATACTGCCATTCCACCTCCCCTTTTACCCTTTCTATCATTTCTCCATATATTATATCCTTCACTAAACACTATGTTGCTGTCAAAGTCCTGGTTCAGCTTTGTCTCTGTCAAACAGACTATCTGTGGTTGATCTTTTCTTAATATATTATCTAACTCTACCTTTTTACTGTTTATTCCATCTATATTAGTGTAGTAGCACAGTATATTTGAATCCACCTCCTTGTTTCTCTTCCCTCTCTGCCTCCTACCAGGTTCACCTCCTCCTCCATCCCTTCCCTGACCCAGTTCCACCTCCCCGCTAATTCTATTCTCCTCCCCCCTCTCTCTCCCTCTGTTCCACCCTCTCCACCACATCCTGGCTCTCTCTCCGGTCCCCTGCTCCCTGCATTATCTCTCGCTCCGTCTCCTTGCTTTGACTTCGTACTTGTCTCTCTGTCTCTTTCCCTATCACTCCTCTTACTTTCGGTTCTTGGTGGCTCCTGATGTACCACTTCTTTACTTGCCCTTCCCTTATTCTCCAAAAAAAAATCTTCTTTTGCTCTTCAGACAACTTTCCATTCTCTTCATCAGCCTTAGCTTGGAGTTCCCTTAACTGTTCTCGTTCTTCTACACTTAGGTCCTTTTTTACCCTTATATGATTCAGCTCTGTCGAATTTAATTTCCAGCTCACATTGGCTACTGCTTCTGCTGTTGATCTAAACTTTAGTTCCACTCTTAGTGGTCTCATCTCGCCCTTCTTATATATTCCTAACCTTCTCACCTCCTCCAGTTCTTTTACCCATCCATAACCCTCGTCTAAGTAATCCAGTATCCCCTTGACTTTCACAACATCCCTTTCCTTTCTTACCTTCATATCTGCCAGGTGCTCTTCCACATCTCCAAAGATTACTACACACTTACCTCTATCTATTGTCTCTCTCACTACCTTCTCTTTCTTCTTTAAAACTTTGGACCGCGTTCAGCAGATCCACCTTCGGCTCGCGGTGTCTTTGGTTCCCGAGCTCAAGGCGGTTGGTTTTGTATTTACCTAATTGTAGTTTACAGGAGTTGAGCTAAGCTCGTGTTGTCCCGTCTCTCAGTCTACTTTTTATCCAATTTTTTCTTGAAAATATGGATGTTCCTTGCCCCTACCACCTCCTCCTCCAGCCCATTCCATTTGTCAATACATCTATAGGGGAAGCTAAACTTCCTGATATCGTTCTTGCAGGTAGGTCTTTTTACTTTGTAGCTGTGGCCTCTAGTTATTCCTGTATCCATAATTAATATATCCTCCTTATCCAGCCTCTCCAGCCCCCGGGTACATTTGTACATCATTATCATGTCTCCCCTCTCTCTCCTCTCTTTTAGACTCGGTAGATTTAATTTGTCTAGCCTCCCTTCATGTGGCAGTTCTCTGAGACTTGGAACCAATCTAGTGACTGCTCTTTGGATTCTTTCTAACTTGTGAATATGCTTCTTTAGATGCGGGGACCACACCACTGCTGCATACTCCAATCTTGGTCTAATCATACTCTTCATAATTTTCGCTACCATGGTCTCATCCAAGTAGTTCAGAGCAACTTTCATATTCCCGGCCATTGCATACATTCCGCTAAAGAGCTTGTTAATATGTTTCTCTGGCGACAAATTATCTTGTATAATCAACCCTAAATCTTTTTCTTTTTCGGCCTTGCTAATTATATTATCTCCCATCCTGTACTCCCAATTTGGTCTATTCACACTTCTTCCCATATTTAACACATGGCATTTACTTATATTAAATTTCATTTTCCACTTGGTGCTCCATTCGTATATTTTATCTAAATCCCCTTGCAGCTCCTCACAACTACTTTTATTTATTTGTCTCATAATTTTTACGTCATCTGCAAACATTGACATGTAAGAGTTTATGCCTATCGGCAGGTCATTCACGTACATAAGGAACATGAGAGGTGCCAACACAGATCCCTGCGGCACACCACTCTCAACTTTCCGCCACGATGAGTAAGTTCCTCTAATGTTGGTCCTCATTTCCCTATCTGTTAATTAGCTCTCCGAGTTGCGCGGCAACTCGGCAACGCCCGACGGTACGGTCCTCGTTCTGCCGGCCGGCCCCCTTGGATATTCGTCAGGGTTTGTTGTACTCTGCGCTATATACGTCGGGTTTTTTTGAGCAGGATGCTTGGGCATGCTACGCTTCTCTGTCGGCGGCCCCTGCTTCCGACACGCGACGACGCGCTGTGTCGTTGCGGACCCTGCTTACGATGCGCTGTGTCGCGCGGCGGGGTCTTCTCAGTCCCGTCCTTTTGCCGGTCCTCTTTGGGGTGCTGCTGCAAGTGCTGCCGCCTTGCACGGGCGCAGGACTGGGACGTTGCAGGCAAGTGCGTCGGTTCCGCCTCGTACTTCTGTTCTTGCCCCCTTTCATCCCCGCTGTGTCGGGGCTGGCCGGCCTTCCACTTCCGGCCGCCCTTCGACGGGGTCAGCCCCGCGACGGCCAGGGGTTGGGGTGGCCCGCCCTTTTCGACGAGGTTGGGGGGGGGGGGTAGAGGAGGTCAACGTGGCGCTCATGCCCGCACGGCCCCGTACCGGGGGTACCTCCACGTCAACACAATGTGTAGGTTCTCTGGGTCGGCCTCCTTGTTCTCCTTCTCGCCTGGCCGACCGGGTCGCTCCCCTCCTCTCGGGTGCTACCTCGGTGGCCGCGAGGGACGTTGGGGGCGGCGGGTTGCTCGGAGGGGTCTCACCTGGAGGTGGACGTCCAGACCCCCTCTCCGCTCTTGTCACCGACGCCGGCCCATCTCTTCAGGGGTGGCCCACGTGTTCACTTCCATGCCCGAGCTGGGTAGCGTCGAGGGGGTTGACCGCCGGTCACCCGGTTTTCCTCTCCCGTGTCTTTCTGGTACCGTAGACGAACTGCGACGCAATGCGACCGGTGGTGGATCTGTCGGCCCTCAACGGGCACATCGTGCACACACGGTTTCGGATGCTGCCGGTACCCCTGGTACGCCTGGCCCTGCGCCCTCTGTCGTGGGTAGTGTCGCTGGCCCTCCAGGATGCGTCTTGGCTAGTTCCTCTCCATCCTCGCTTCCAGCGATTCTTGGCCGTTCGGACTTCCGATCGTGTGTTCCTGTTCGACGGCCTTCCCTTCGGTCTCCACATTGCGCCGCGGATCTTCTCCGCACTGGTGGGGCGGGCTCTGGGTCCACTCCTCAGGAGCGGGCTCCAGATCCTGTTTTCATTGGCCGATTGGTTGGTAGTTTCCGAAGCCCTAGGACTGTGCGTAGGCGACGCCCTCACAGTCGTTCGCCACGTCGCACGGTTAGGGTTCCCCTTCGATGTTCCCAAGTCACGCTTGACCCCGTCGCGTGTCGTCCCATGGGTCGGTCTTGCATGGGTTTTGTCCGGCGCTACGGTGACCCGGGGTCTGCCGGCCGCGGTGCACCTTCGGTGGAAGGTCTTCGCCGTGTTGCACTCGGTCTCCCTCCCGGGGTGGCTCTGGGACTCGTTCGTGGGTTCGCTGCATTGGGCCGCTCTGCCCCTTCCCTTAGGAGCCTCTGGCTACGCCGCCTCCTCCTCATGGGCACCGCGGTGTTTCCGTTGCCCCTATGGATCGGCTCCTGCCGCTCCCGCGTACCGTTCGCAGACGCTACGGTCGCTGGGTTGCTCGGGGCGCGCTCTCTGCGGCTGTGCCCTGGTCCGCCTCCCCGCCGACGGTCTGGGTAGACACAGATACGTCGAGCGAGGTTGGGTGAGGTTCCCGATCGAACCTGGGACGTCCACTTCCCGGCAGATGGGTGGGTCTCCCTCCACTTACCCGTCTATGCCCTCGGACTGTTGGTTCCTTTGTTCTTCCTGCGGGACCACGCGCTGGCCCTTCGGGGTAAGTCGGTGGCCTTCGGGTTGGACACTCAGACAGCTGTCCACTGTTTCCTAATGCGGGGGTCCTCCAGGTCGTTGACTCTATTGGGGGTCTCGGTGGAGTTGTTCTTCCTCGCGGACCGGCACCCCTTCTCCTTGCATGCCTCCTCCCTGCCTGGGCCTGCCACCCTGTGGGCGGCTGCCCTGTCGAGAGGGCAGGGCGTTCTTGTAGAATGGGCGATGCAACGGACTGTGTTCGCCGACCTCGCGGCTTCCTGAGGTGTTCCGGAGGTCGCCTTGTTCGCATCGGGGGTGCCGCGCCAGTTGCCTCTGGCCCTCTCCCTCTGGCCTCGCGCTCCGGGGGGGGGGAGGGGGTGGGGGGGGGGGGGTCCGGGCGCTTTCATGGTAGCCTGGTACAGGTGGCGGTCTATATACATCTTTCCGCCACCAGACGCGCTGTTGATGTGCCCAGTCCTCGCGAGGCTGTGGCTGTACCGCGGCTGCGTCTGGCTCTTCGCGCCTCTGTGGCCGGCACGGGCTTGGTACGCCCGGTTGCCGCGGTGTTGCCCGAGTCCGGTCCCTCTACCTGTCTCTGGCTTCCACTTGAGCTAGGTTGGGGACCTGCGGACCTCGTTGGCCTTCGCATCGTGCTTGTTCATGAGGCACGGTGGCTCCCGGTCCCCGGCCGGGCCCTGACTGACTTCCTGCAGCGTTCCTGGCCGTCTTCTCCTTGGGGGACTTACGGGTCCCGCTGGAGGTCTTTTCCTAGGTGGCTACAGGACACTCGCCTGCCAGTTGGCTCTCTTTCCCTCGTCCTACGCTCCTTGTTTCACCTCTTCCGTACACGTCGCTTTCAAGTCGACGCTATACGTACCCACTTGTCTGCCGTCCGGGGGGTCTTTGGGTCCGTCGCTAGGCTGGTCGTTCCGCCGCAGGAGCTGGATTCCTTCCTGCCGGCTGCCTTCCGGGATCGACCGCCTCCGCGCCAGGTCCCTCCACAGTGGGATCTGGGGTGGGCTCTGGTCCTTCTGGCTTCACCCACGTATACAAGGGCCGCTACGCCGGTTCCGTTGCTCGGGCGTCCATTCTTCCTTGTCGCTCTGGCCACTGGGGATCGGGTGTCTGCACTAGCGGCATTGTCACGGCCCCGGGACTGCGTGCGATTCTCCCCGTCCTTGCATGGCGTCTCGTTCGCCTCCTCCCCTCCTTTTGTTACCACGCATGGGAGGGAGGCCTCCGTTTTCCAGCCTTTCGCCGTCCAGGCTTTACGGCGTGGGCATCCTCGCCATGTGTTGTGCCCGGTGTCAGCCTTGCACTCCTCTGTTGCGTCTGTGGCGCCGCCTTCGGGTACTGCTGTGTGGGTGTCTCCTCGGACAGGTGGGAGGCTCTCGCAGGCGCGGATGGGCAGCCATGTTTGTCGGACCGTTCGTGCCCGTCACCCTGTTTGTAGGGGTTCTGCGCACGGTGTCAGATCCTTTGCTGCCCCCTTCCGGTTCCTGCCACGTCGATCCTTACCTGCCATCGCCTCAGCGGTTTTGTGGTCTTCTATCAATTCCTTCATCTCCTCCTACCTCTCCGTGTCCAGTGTTCGACCCCCTCGGCCGGTGATTGCTCTCGGGGGTCGTGTTTCCTGGTGCTCTGGTGAAGATCCCTGGTCTTCCCCCCTTGTCCCTTGTTCTTTTCCTTTGTTTTATTTGACAAAGGGGGGGGGGGGTGTACGGGTTTGCAACACTGGATTGCAAGTTTGGGATTATGTATTGTTCCAGTACATTCCCTCGCTACCGCCAGACGCTGCAGACCCTCTGTCAACGCTCTCACGATATCGATCATAATTTGAGTATTAACTACTCATCCTCTTCATTCTTGTGCATGAAAGGTGGTTAAGAGCACGTTTAACCATCCTGTAGTTTAGTAAGTAACACTGCACGATATTTCGCTGTGTATTGACTGATAAACTTTGTGTTTATCACAAGACTCCTGCTCGGACAGGGCGCCACTAGCGCCATCTGTTGATTTGTTAGTAGTCTTGGCAAATCCAACGTCAAGGCTATTAACCTAATTGCAATGACGACTTGTCTATTTTGACTGCTATGTCGTCATTCCAACCGCGGTTAAAAAGAAAACGTCTAGAGTCTACTCCTTATCTTGCTCTAGGAGACGTTGTACATTAACCAAAACTACCACCGAAGGTGAAAAAAGCATAGAAGAGAAGAAAAAGGGGTTTACCTTAGTTACCGCTTAAGGCCCATCCCGTGTTCCGTCATGTGCAGATCCCTGTCGGACGTGCGCATGAGCGACCCTCTCTTGTCATAATTTTTTCACGCGCTCCATTGAATGAAGTCGCTTTTGTTGTGCTCCTTTAATTCACCCTGTTTAGGTTCGTTTCGGCTTATCTGGCCTTCTTTTTTGTTAGACAGATGTTACGTGATCTAGGGCACACGTAAATGGGCTCCTAAGTGTGTATAATGGAGACGCGTGTGGAAATAGCCTACCGAAGGTACGGGGGCGCCTGGCGTTCCTCGCATATGTTTTTCATTCTTTCTCTTTTCATATTCTTTTTTCCTGTTAGTCTGGGCATAGTTTAGCTTTTAGCTTAATTTAGCCTAGCTCGTTTTCTCATTCAGGAATTGCTATGCCCCTATGAGTTTTCATTTTTTCATAGCCTAGGTGTACCGTTGGTAAACAATCTGAGATTTCGTTGGTGGCGGTGCTGTTTGTAGAGTTTGTGTCGGCCGCATTATTAGCGTTATTCCCGAGTCCCCCCTTTCGAGTCCTTCACTGTGTCTCAAGGGCCTGGGCGACAGGTGGTTCGTGATACTCCAGGGGTACCCCACGGGGGCCCCTCTTTCACACCACAGGGTTTTTCGCCCCTGACACATTCTCTGCTCACGGCTAGGCCACCCTTTTTCTCACCAGTTTCATTTACTGGTTTTTGTTTTCTCTTCCTGTTTCACCTCCATCCTTTCATAGTCTTTTTCCCAATCCAGGGGTACCTCACGGGGGCCCCTGTTTGTGCGAAACCACCCTCCCTGCCACTTCTGCTCATGGGCTTTGCTCTATCTCTGTGGGTTGGGTGGTTCCTGGGGGATGTGCCTCCTCTCCCCTGGTGTGTCTTCCTTGCCTCTCCCTTTACCGGTTGAGTCAGGATAAATTCAAGGAAGACACTGCTCAGCTTGATGGCCATCATTGCTTGGAGTTCATAAGGAGATGACGCATTTTTTGTGGCCTTTTTTGGTATTCCCTAGACGCTCCTCTCGCTTTTTTCGGCGCCGGACCATCTCGGCCGGTCCCGCAAATTTGCGGGAGCTCGATTCGGTCCTCTGGGATGTTTCGGCTCCCCGCAAATTTGCGGAGATCGTTGGGGGGTCCCGCAAAATTGCGGGAGGGTGGTGTCGATACGGTTATGCCTCCGTTGGCCCGCAAATTTGCGGTAATAGTTGGCTTTCACTATTGACTTTTTTTATGTCATCTTGTTGCCTGATACTATATTGGTGTATGCACTTTACTGGTGTTATAGGCCCTGCATGTAAGATGTTGAGTGGTGGTTAACACTTTCTCCATCTTTGCAGGTTCTGCTAGTGCTCTTCCGCCTCGGCCGCCCTCCTCACCTACCTCTGTGCTCCCAGTTTAGGGTGAGTACGGATACCTGTTTGCATGTGTGTTCCTGTTTCCCCATGCTCCTTCCCTGGTTCTTCTTGGACATTCTCTCCACTTACTCCTTCGACGTGCTGATTATGGTGTGTGTTCTTCTAGTGCAGGTAGGCTGCCTTGCTTTCGCCTTGGTTGTCGCTCCCCGTGCTTGGAGAGCCACAAGTCCTGCTTGCGCCACTCGCTCTGTGTGTCCTCTACGGCCTACCTCCCTGCTCTGTGTGGCACGTGTCTGGCCCTGGTGGATGTGCTGCACCATGGCCCTGGTTCCTCGGCGGCGGCTGTGGCCTCTGCTTCCCTTCCGTCGGTGTGGACGATGGTCTCCCGCCACATTAGGACTGTGGGCCACCGTTCCCCGGCCTTTGTTGCCGAACGGATCCGCGTCGCCCTGGGTATCCCTGACCCGACTGAAGGCCGTTCACCTGGCCCTCTCCCTGCTCGGGCCCTCTCCCCTGGGTCCCGCAGCCGGTCGTCCCATCGTCGGGGGGTTCCCCAGCTCCGTCCACGCTCTCGCTCGCCTTGTCGTCCGTCCTTTACTGCCCCTCGTCGTCCTCCTGATCGCCTTGACGACACCCATCGCCCTCGTCATGGTTCTCGCACTGAGGCCGGGGTTAGCGGCTCTGCCCCTGTGCGCCCTCCCCTGGCCTCTACGGATAGGGGCTCTACTCCCTTCCGCACGCTTCCCCAGCCCAGACGACTTCCTCTTACGTTGTCCTCTCCGCGCGCGGTTGTTCATGCTGTAGCTGGCCCTCTGCTCCCTCCTCCTACACTGTCCAGGAGGGTCCGCCTGGATGTCGTTGCTTCTCCTACTTCACCTGCTTCAGTGCCTATTCTTCCTTCACGGTCTCGTCCCACGGTGGAGGTCCCTCCCTCCTCTGCCTCGGTGTCGGGCCGCCCTGTTATCTCAGCCCCGGGGATCCTTGCTCTGTTTCCCCCCGCGGCTCCTTCTGGCCTCCTTTCACCCGGCCAGCCTTCCCACTCCCGTCGTCCTGCTCCTCCTCATTCTTCTCTTCCTGACCTTCGCTTACCGTCTCGCCAGGGGGGTACCCCTCCTCTTGCCTCGGTGGGGTTTCGCGAGGTTTCGGGATCCCCTTTCTCAGGAGCTGACGTGTCGCTGGAAGAGGGGGAGGTGCTGTTTCCCCCTCGGCCGTTCGTGATCGGGGACGAGTCCCTCAACGGCGACACAACCGTCGTCGCTCGCCTTCCTTGGGCCGCGACGCTGCTGGTTCGTGTCGTGGGTCTCGCTCCCTCTCACGCTCACCCCTGCGGGCCGACCAATCTGGGGGGGGGGGTCGCCTCTCTCGGATCGATTGTCGGCTATGCAGGGCTGGGTTGTGTCACGCTTCGACGGGCGCTTGGAGTCGATGGCAGACTCCCTCTTCTCGCGCTTCTTGGCGGTGACTCACCCTCAGCGCCTCACCCTACCTACCCCTGCTACGGTCCCCCTCCCTTCTGCAGGCCTACGCTCTGGTCAGACTTCAGCCGCCCTGACGTCCTTCCGGCTGTTCAGTCCCTGGCTGTGTTGCCGGGTCTGTCCTCCTATGGGACGGGTTTGTGCGACGCCGGTACGCCTGGCTTAGCCATCATGCTCGGTCACCCTCTCCCATTGGAGGCCTGGTTTGCTGAGGCCTTCGACTTCACACACCGATCCGTCGACGGCTCTCCTTCAGTCCCTCCCCCAGAGTCATCACTGATTTTGCCTCCTCTTGTGTCTGTCGGCGGGTTGGACGGCGCGTTGTGGTCCTGGATGAGCGCGCCCGTTCTTGAACTTTGTTCTATTGCTACCCCGTTCTTCTCTCACCCAGATCAGCCCTCTGTCGCCAAGGTTTTTCCCTTGCGACAGAGGGTGACGGACTTATTGTCTTGTCTTTAGGTTCCCTCCAGACGTCTGTTCACCACCTGCGGCTTTTCGAGGCGTCTGCGCCAGGCGATCTTCGCGAGGGTTTGGACCGCGTTCAGCGGGTCCACCTTCGGCTCGCGGTGTCTTTGGTTCCCGAGCTGAAGGCGGTTTTGTGCGCGGCAATTCGGCAACGCCCGACGGTACGGTCCTCGTTCTGCCGGCCGGCCCCCTTGGATATTCGTCAGGGTTTGTTGTACTCTGCGCTATATACGTCGGGGTTTTTTAAGCAGCATGCTTGGGAATGCTACGCTTCTCTGTCGGCGGCCCCTGCTTCCGACACGCGACGACGCGCTGTGTCGTTGCGGACCCTGCTTATGTCACGCACCGACGTGCTGTGTCGCGCGCGGGGTCTTCTCAGTCCCGTCCTTCTGCCGGTCCTCTTCGGGGTGCTGCTGCAAGTGCTGCCGCCTTGCACGGGCGCAGGACTGGGACGTTGCAGGCCAGTGCGTCGGTTCCGCCTCGCACTTCTGTTCTTGCCCCTTTCATCCCCGCTGTGTCGGGGCTGGCCGGCCTTCCACATCCGGCCGCCCTTCGACGGGGTCAGCCCCGCGCCGGCCTGGGGTTGGGGTGGCCCGCCCTTTTCGACGAGGTTGGGGGGGGGGGGGGTAGAGCAGGTCAACGTGGCGCTCATGCCCGCACGGCCCGTACCGGGGGTACCTCCACGTCAACACAATGTGTAGTTCTCTGGGTCGGCCTCCTTGTTCTCCTTCTCGCCTGGCCGACCGGGTCGCTCCCCTCCTCTCGGGTGCTCCCTCGGGTTGTTTTCGCCCTTGCGCCCCTCGGTAGCCGCGAGGGACGTTGGGGGCGGCGGGTTGCGCGGAGGGGTCTCACCTGGAGGTGGACGGCCAGACCCCCACTCCGCTCTTGTCACCGACGCCGGCCCATCTCTTCAGAGGTGGCCCACGTGTTCACTTCCATGCCCGAGCTGGGTAGCGTCGAGGGAGTTGACCGCCGGTCACCCGGTTTTCCTCTCCCGTGTCTTTCTGGTACCGTCGACGAACTGCGACGCGATGCGACCGGTGGTAGATCTGTCGGCCCTCAACGGGCACATCGTGCACACACGGTTTCGGATGCTGCCGGTACCCCTGGTATGCCTGGCCCTGTGCCCTCTGTCGTGGGTAGTGTCGCTGGCCCTCCAGGATGCGTCTTGGCTCGTTCCTCTCCATCCTCGCTTCCAGCGATTCTTGGCCGTTCGGACTTCCGATCGTGTGTTCCTGTTCGACGGCCTTCCCTTCGGTCTCCACATCGCGCCGCAGATCTTCTCCGCACTGGTGGGGCAGGCTCTGGGTCCTCTCCTCAGGAGCAGGCTCCAGATCCTGTTTTCCTTGGCCGATTGGTTGGTAGTTTCCGACGCCCTAGGACTGTGCATTGGCGACGCCCTCACAGTCGTTCGCAACATCGCACGGTTAGGGTTCCCCTTCGATGTTCCCAAGTCACGCTTGACCCCGTCGCGTGTCGTGCCATGGGTCGGTCTCGCATGGGTTTTGTCCGGCGCTACGGTGACCCGGGGTCTGCCGGCCGCGGTGCACCTTCGGTGGAAGGTCTTCGCCGTGTTGCACTCGGTCTCCCTCCCGGGGTGGCTCTGGGACTCGTTCGTGGGTTCGCTGTATTGGGCCTGTTACGGCTGGATCGGCAATACATATTCGGGATTCTTGATCGTAGGACAGAAATGGCTTAAGTGACAACGACACGCTCGATTCCAGTCCCAAATACTATATGCTCCAGACAACAAAAGCACCAACGCCCTACAGAGTTATCGTCTACGGTAACGAGGTACCTTAACTCGGCGAAAGTGTACAACAGGGGTAGGCTATAAGGCTAAACTCCCTCAGACATTTATAGGTTACGTTATTACTAAAGAAATGCAATACTCAAGAAACTACGTTAATATTAAGCCTCTAATAATGTAGAATAGAAGCAGGCTAAAGGTATGACAGTGAAATGCTAAATGACAAATGTACACGCCTACTTGAAAGCGCGTGCACTACACTAACTGTCCCCTACTAACATGCACTAGCATGTAGCATACAAGATGTTCATGATCCAGTAGATACCTAATAATACACATGGGAGGAACATAAACAGTAGTCACTTATTATAATAATGAATCTATACTTGGAATAACTAAAAGGTTGCAGGCAACAGTACTGCGCCGGTAGCCTACTACCGCATAGGCTACTTCCGTTCTCTCACTCTGTCTCCCCTCCGAGTCCGTATGCGCCCTACGCAACAGAACTCCGGACACAGCAGCAAAACGACAGTGCAGTTAATTGATACATGAAAGTATTAATAGTGTTGTCTTGTGTGTGAGTAATGTGTATTGTAAAGTGTTATAGATATATACTTAAAGAGAGCTGCAATGCATAGTAAAATAAAGATATATCCCACTCATCATCCCCATGTGTTCTAGCTAGCAGGCCAAGTCACAGGAACAACGAGTCCCAGCACCGAAAGCGAGAACCCAGGAGAAGACTGTAGAGAACACAAGGACAGATAAATTACGTTACTCTACTATACCGGCACTACGAGCGAGCTGTAGTCTCGGGTGCTACACTCGCTCCTGGCTCGGTATGCAAATCAAGGCTAAGTCCTCGTCCCTCTACAGACAACTCCTGGGCATGGTCGGGCTCTTACACATGGCACCAGTCTAGTCACAAATGGGATGATGAGCAGGGCATATAACTCGTGAACATGTAGAACGTTCACCAACTATCCTCATCAAAAAGATCGCTGTTCACATTAACCCCCTAAATCTAATACATGTAAATATATGCTTGTCCTAAGAGTAATACGAGAGGTGAGTGCTGAAACTCCTTTAGGACCTCAAGGGAAGGTTATGCATTTAAATAGAGAGAAGAATGAAATGAGAGTAATGTCGTCAGAGAGAAAGAGTGCAAACCGTGAGAAGTGGGGAGAGAGAGCAAGGGATGTTAGAATCTCAAAGGTTCTAGGCAACCTAGTCCAGGAATACACAGCCAACCTCCAGGCAGTGTGCTGTACGACAACATGGGCCCAACCCAGGCAGGCAACAATGGACTACCAACCCTATCGCGCCTAGCTATAAGGGCAAGGCTGCCAACCAGTCCATACGTCTGGCAACCACCCGGCCGGCAGCGCGGCGTGTTGCTACCCTCTTGCTCTGAAGCCCAACTCACTCTCTCTGAATTCCCATTATCCTATCTATCAACTTCTCTATTGATACTACATATTAAATGGAAGGTCTCGACATGGCTTAAAACAAAACCCACCACTGGTTAGCACATGACGAGACCTTTGCAGAGATACAAAGAACATAGTTATAAGTTGTCACACTCAATATACATAGCGGCTGACGGTAGCCAGATCACGGGCGGTACAGTGGAGTACCAAGGAGTACAATCAGGTTGCGTTGCCCAGCACTGGGGTGCGTCACAGGCCGCTCTGCCCCTTCCCTTAGGGAGCCTCTGGCTACGCTGCCTCCTCCTCATGGGCACCGCGGTGTTTCCGTTGCCCCTATGGATCGGCTCCTGCCGCTCCCGCGTACCGTTTGCAGACGCTTCGGTCGCTGGGTTGCTCGGGGCTCGCTCTCTGCGGCTGTGCCCTGGACCGCCCCCCCGCCGACGGTCTGGGTAGCCACAGATACGTCGAGCGAGGTTGGGTGAGGTTCCCGATCGAACCTGGGACGTCCACTTCCCGGCCGATGGGTGGGTCTCCCTTCACTTACCCGTCTATGCCCTCGGACTGTTGATTCCTTTGTTCTTCCTGCGGGACCACGCGCTGGCCCTTCGGGGTAAGTCGGTGGCCTTCGGGTTGGACACTCAGACAAGCTGTCCCATGTTTCCTTATGCGGGGGTCCTCCAGGTCGTTGACTCTATTGGGGGTCTCGGTGGAGTTGTTCTTCCTCGCGGACCGACACCCCTTCTCCTTGCATGCCTCCTCCCTGCCCGAGCCTGCCACCCTGTGGGCGGCCGCCCTGTCGAGAGGGCAGGGCGTTCTTGTAGAATGGGCGATGAAACGGACTGTGTTCGCCGACCTCGCGGCTTCCTGAGGTGTTCCGGAGGTCGCCTTGTTCGCATCGGGGGTGCCGCACCAGTTGCCTCTGGACCTCTCCCTCCGGCCTCGCGCTCCGGGGGGGGGTCCGGACGCTTTTCTGGTAGCCTGGTACAGGTAGCGGTCGATATACATCTTTCCGCCACCAGACGCGCTGTTGATGTGCCCAGTCCTCGCGAAGCTGCGGCTGTACCACGGCTGCGTCTGGCTCCTCGCGCCTCTGTGGCCGGCACGGACTTGGTCCGCCCGGTTGCCGCGGTGGTGCCCGAGTCCGGTCCCTCTACCTGTCTCCGGCTTACACTTGGGCTAGGTTGGGGACCTGCGGATCTCGTTGGCCTTCGCATCGTGCTTGTTCATGAGGCACGGTGGCTCCCGGTCCCCGGCCGGGCCCTGACTGGCTTCCTGCAGCGTTCCTGGCCGTCTTCTCCTTGGGGGACTTACGGGTCCCGCTGGAGGTCTTTTACTAGGTGGCTACAGGCCACTCGCCTGCCAGTTGGCTCTCCTTCCCTCGTCCTACGCTCCTTGTTTCACCTCTTCCGTACACGTCGCTTTCAAGTCGACGCTATACGTACCCACTTGTCTGCCGTCCGGGGGGTCTTTGGGTCCGTCGCTGGGCTGGTCGTTCCGCCACAGGAGCTGAATTCCTTCCTGACGGCTGCCTTCCGGGTTCGACCGCCTCCGTGCCAGGTCCCTCCGCAGTGGGATCTGGGGCGGGCTCTGGTCCTTCTGGCTTCACCCACGTATACAAGGGCCGCTACGCCGGTTCCGTTGCTCGGGCGTCCACTCTTCCTTGTCGCTCTGGCCACTGGGGATCGGGTGTCTGCACTAGCGGCCTTGTCACGGCCCCGGGACTGCGTGCGATTCTCCCCGTCCTTGCATGGCGTCTCGTTCGCCTCCTCCCCTCCTTTTGTTACCACGCATGGGAGGGAGGCCCCCGTTTTCCAGCCTTTCGCCGTCCAGGCTTTACGGCGTGGGCATCCTCGCCATGTGTTGTGCCCGGTGTCAGCCTTGCACTCCTCTGTTGCGTCTGTGGCGCCGCCTTCGGGTACTGCTGTGTGGGTGTCTCCTCGGACAGGTGGGAGGCTCTCGCAGGTGCAGATGGGCCGCCACGTTTGTCGGACCGTTCGTGCCCGTCACCCTGTTTGTAGGGGTTCTGCGCACGATGTCAGATCCTTTGCTGCCTCCTTCCGGTTCCTGCCACGTCGATCCTTACCTGCCTTCGCCTCAGCGGTTTTGTGGTCTTCTCTCCATTCCTTCATCTCCTCCTACCTCTCCGTGTCCAGTGTTCGACCCCCTCAGCCGGTGTTTGCTCTCGGGGGTCGTGTTTCCTGGTGCTCTGGCGAAGATCCCTGGTCTTCCCCCCTTGTCCCTCGTTCTTTTCCTTTGTTTTATTTGACAAAGGGGGGGGGGGGGGGTGTACGGGTTTGCAACACTGGATTGCAAGTTTGGGATTATGTATTGTTCCAGTACATAAGTGTTTTTGCCACATTGAAAATTGTGTTTTGTTCTTGTGTTCAGTGTTTTTGTTGGTTTTTGAAGAAAAGGGATTTTGGGTACAGTACCTTTTTGGTTTAAGACAAGTCTATGTTTTTGCATTACTATGAATGACGGGCATGTGTTAAAACTGTTCTTTTTAGCTACTCCTCAGTTTTTCACTCTTTTATTAAACTCTCTTGTTTAAATTGTGTCTTTGTCATTCGTAATTTTGTTTTATGCATTGGGTTTTTTGGTAGGTTGGGCTTGGATGTCCTCCTCCTATTTGTTATGCAGCCTTGACGTTGGATTTGCCAAGACTACTAACAAATTGGGAGGTTTGACGTACCTCCCAACCTACCAAATAGGAAAACCTACTATTTGGTAGTAGTCTTGGAAAATCCAACGTACATAATACCCTCCCTCACGCCGGACCCCTGCCCATCCGCGTTCTTCTGCTGACGTGAGATGTGATGACAAGAGAGGGTCGCTCATGCGCACGTCCGACAGGGATCTGCACATGACGGAACACGGGATGGGCCTTAAGCGGTAACTAAGGTAAACCCCTTTTTCTTCTCTTCTATGCTTTTTCACCTTCGGTGGTAGTTTTGGTTAATGTACAACGTCTCCTAGAGCAAGATAAGGAGTAGACTCTAGACGTTTTCTTTTTAACCGCGGTTGGAATGACGACATAGCAGTCAAAATAGACAAGTCGTCATTGCAATTAGGTTAATAGCCTTGACGTTGGATTTTCCAAGACTACTACCAAATAGTAGGTTTTCCTATTTGGTAGGTTGGGAGGTACGTCAAACCTCCCATTTTGTTTTGTTTGTAAACAAACGCTCTCTTCTTAGTTGATATAAAATCGTAGCCCCTAATTTTACCCATTACCTACTGTAGTAAGTATCAATTTAACTGCCTTGTATGTAAGTAAAGCTTTGCATATTAATTTGCTAATAAACAATATTGTGTACTAACTAACCTGCCTACAGGAACGAACGCCGACGCCATTTTGTAAACAAACTTTTTTTGGGGATTATACATATTAAATTCCAGCCAATTTTGTAGTAAATTTAAGTGCATTCATTTATCTTTTCCCCCTAGATATATTCTTGACTTTTTCTCCTCAGAGTTATTTTACTTTAAGCTAAGGGTGGTATTTGTACAAACTAACCTAGCCTAACCCAACCTGCCAAGCTTTTAACCTAATCCAAACCTAGCCTAGCCTATAGCCAGCCAATCTGTTGTTCTTATTAACTCTAGTAGATATTGTATTTAGTATCCTACTGTAGCTATATATATCTGTAATTTTAGTTGTTGCTTGCACGATCTTGTAGCAACCTTTGACTGATACATTTTGTTTTGTTTTATCTAAAAAGAGTAGGCTACTGCTTTACTAGGCTACAGTGACACCAGGGCCATTTGTTGATACAGTATATCAACCCCTTGTGTGCGGTCACACTTTATTTTTATATAATCTCTATTTGGTGAATTGTATATTTCGTTACATATTCTGTTATATATATACAGTAAAAGTCCGTTAATCCGACGACCGATGATTCGAATCTCCCAATAGTCCGAATTTTTCAATTTGAGGCCAAATCCGAATTCACCCGATGGTCCGAATTTCAAGAAGTCCCAAAGTCCCCTTTTTGAGGCATTAGGCCACTCAAATGACACATAATGGAGCACACACATATCATATGTTCATGAATTCACTTTAAAAGTTTACCATTGTCATTGTAGCCTATTACCTACTTCAAAACATTCAGATTAATGGTCAAAGGAAGCTACTGATATAAACGTAAACACCTTCTTTCTTCTTCTTCCACATCGTCTGCTAGAGAGTTTGTTTTGCTCTTGAACGCATCCTTGGGACGCTCCGATGCGCTACTGGCTTGCACCGCATTTTCTGGAAGCGCATTCAGTCTTGAGCTTGAAAACGCACCTTTGGACGTATTAGTCTTGAGCTTGAAAACGCACCTTTGGACGTTCCGATACGCTACTATTATAGTTCAGTGATCGGAGCATCCCAAGGGTGCTTTCAAGACAACAAGACAAGGGTGCTTTCAATACAATATAATATAACAGAGCACGTCACAAAAGGAAAATCACAAAAGGAAAATTACAAGAACCTCTCAGGGAAGTGCCGTTGTTAAGGCATTACTTCCCGAACCACATCTGATCTTCAAGAGCAAGACAAACTCGCTAGTAGACGGAAGAAGAAGAAGACGTTTATATCAGCAGATTCCTTTGACCATTAATCTGAATGTTTTGAAGTAGGTAATAGGCTACAATGACAATGGTAAACTTTTGAAGTGATTTCATGAACATATGATATGTGTGTGTGCACCATTGTGTCATTTGGGTGGCCTAATGTCTCAATGTTTTCGTTATACACAGGTTCATAGGGGTAAAGTCTGATAATCCGAAAAATCCACTAATCCGAACGAGGGCCGGTCCGCTGCCCTTCGGATTAACGGAAGTTTACTGTATATATATTTGTTTAACCCTCTCACCACGGAAGACCTCTTGAACGCCCATAAAAAAGCATATAACAGGTACCCGGAAGGCCTCTTGAACACCAGTGGTTGAAAGCCTGTGAGCTTCGTGTGCGAGGCGTCGGTCCGACGCATGTAAACAACAGCCGGCTGGACCGACGCCCCGCATCTCCGGCCACAAGAAGGAGAGCGTCGCTTGTTCGTGTGTGCCTGTATGTTGTTGTTAAGTATCGAAAAGTGGTGTAAAGTGGCTGTTTTGGCCATAAAGTTATCTCCAATGAAATCATCATCACAGCTCAACCAGTTGACTTAGAGAGCTCTACTTAATGCCATTCTACAGGTAAATAACACAGCTACGCTTGGGGATGCGCGGGAATGCGGGAAGCAATCTGATTAACGAATATACGGTAGCCTAGCCTAGACGTTTTTCGGCCAAAACACCCGGTTTTCGAGGAATATATATATAATACATAGCCGGGGCTGGAGGGTTAAGGTTAGGTTATCACACCTGGTAGCCTATTTCTGCGTATTTCAATTTTATTATTTTCGGTTAGGCTATTCAACGCTGGTAGCCTATTGGTGCGTATTTAAATTTTTTAAAAACTTTTGGTTAGGCTATCGCCCCTGGAAGCCTAATTCTGCGTATCTCAAATTTTTTGTTTTCGGTTAGGCTATCACCCCTGATAACCTATTGGTGTGTATTTCAACATTGTTTTCGGTTGAAGTGATTGAAGTGTTTCTAAAGTGAGTGAAGTGTTTTAAAGTGAGTGAAGTGGTTAAGTGTTTAAAGTGAGTTAAGTGTTTTAAAGTGAGTTAAGTGTTTTAAAGTGAGTGAAGTGATCTGAAGAAACTGACTGTTACCATGCCTCGCACTTGTACGAACTGCGCCAGTAGGTTTGGTGAGTTCATGTTTGTTACTGTCGATCTTCAAGTCTGCCGTCTCTGCCAGCAACAAGAGAATTTGACAGTGAAATTAGATGAAGCCTACAACAAGATCAACGTCCTCACCATGAAGCTGGAATCACTCCAAGAGTTTGTAACACTTAACGTTGGAGAACCACAAACTTCAATTGTCACCGCAACTCCAGCAGCCACCAACGCCCCAACGTCAACTGCCAACAATTCAACGCCTGCAGTAGCCATTTCATCTGATGGTTCCGATACTCAAGAAACAAATAGTAACTCTCTTCCCCCTCAAGACAACTTCCGTGTTGTGAGGAACAACGTTTGCCCCAAGACCAGGAAACCCATACCGATTACCGAGTGTCAAAACCGCTTCCAGATACTCGCAGACTCAGATGACGAAGCGGAAATAGAAGAAGTCCGGCTCGTGGGAGACTCGATGATACGTGGTCAGCTCACAGAGTTTTGCGCCAGAGCACCTAAGACCAGGAAGCGTTTTTGTATCCCTGGTGGTGGTGTGGACGACGTAGTTGCTGCTGTTCACGAAGTATCTAAGCTGGCCCCTGCTAATACAATGTACGTCATCCACGTTGGATCCAACGATGTACAGCGAACCCGGTCGGAAGATTTGCTTTTAAAGTACCAGCAGCTGATCAAGTCATTTAAGGAGAAGTCATCAAGGATCATCGTCTCAGGAATCGTCCCCCGGCTTGGTGTAGAGAGCCGATTTTACAACATAGCCACCAGCACAAATCGTTGTCTAGCAAACCTCTGCAGGAAGGAAAACGTGGGATTCGTCGACACCTGGGACAATTTCTACTACGATGACTATTTGTTTTCGGACGATGGAGTTCATCTGAACCAGGTGGGAGCAGCACGTTTTGGGCGTCTTCTCAACGATGCGGTGAAGGATTTTCAGAGAAGAAATAGACTCAGCACAGGACAACCAGGAAGGAGGACTGAAGACAGCGAGGGCGGCAACCTGCGAAGGAATTAAATGCTAATCTGTCAAGAACCGCGAATTTGGATAAAGCTCCACCAACACGACCCAAATTCAAAACCGCCAGGGATAACGACCGAGGACCGATGTCAGCCATGAATGTAAATGTAGATCCGATCAGAACCAAAAATTTGATTAAAGAACGTTCTGCGAGTTCTAAAACCGCAACTTTAAAGGTTTTCTATGCAAACGCTCGTAGCATACGCAATAAATTTTCAGATTTAGAGGAACTAGTGTTTACTGAAAATTATGATGTGATTGGTATAACAGAATCTTGGCTCAATACAGTAGATAGAGACTTTTTAGCAGAGTATTCACTTCCCGGTTATGTAATGTTTGAGAAAAGCCGAATAAATAAAAATGGAGGTGGCGTTTTATTATATCAAGAAAGTCTTAACCCGACCCTCTTGTCAAAACCTCAAATTGTGAACGTCGACACATCTTTTGTGCTAATAAAGAATAATAAAGGTACAAAAATAATACTTGCATTAACCCTCCAGCCCCGGCTATGTATTATATATATTCCTCGAAACCGGGTGTTTTGGCCGAAAAATGTCTAGGCTAGGCTACCGTATATTCGTTAATCAGACTGCTTCCCGCATTCCCGCGCATCCCCAAGCATAGCTGTGTTATTTACCTGTAGAATGGCATTAAGTAGAGCTCTCTAAGTCAACTGGTTGAGCTGTGATGATTTCATTGGAGATAACTTTATGGCCAAAACAGCCACTTTACACTACTATTCGATACTTAACAACAACATACAGGCACACACGAACAAGCGACGCTCTCCTTCTTGTGGCCGGAGATGCGGGGCGTCGGTCCAGCCGGCTGTTGTTTACATGCGTCGGACCGACGCCTCGCATACGAAGCTCACAGGCTTTCAACCACAGGGCGTTCAAGAGGCCTTCCGGGTACCTGTTATATGCTTTTTTATGGGCGTTCAAGAGCCCTTCCGTGGTGAGAGGGTTAATATACAGACCTCCAGCTCAATCAGTGCAAACTGACCGAGAAATTTATGAACAAATTGCAGATGTAAGTAACTCACAAGATACCGTATTTTTTGGCGACTTTAATTTACCTGTGACCAAGTGGGGCGATACTCTTACTTCACACTCCGGACATGACTTGTATACGAACTTGCAAGAGAGTTCGCTTTATCAATTTGTTCGAACACCGACCCGTGGTAATAACGTTCTTGACATTGTACTTGCAACAAAAGAAGAATTAATAGAGAATTTGAATGTTGGTGATGAATTCAGTAACAGCGACCATCGTACGATAACTTTCACTTTAAACTTTACTAGTAACGAACCAAATAGTATCATCGAAAAAGTCCCTAATTTCAAGAAAGCAAACTTTCATAAACTTAGAGCTATGTTTAAAGAAACTGACTGGAGCTTTTTAATTAACAATAACGACATAAATACATCTTGGAAGTTATTCGAAACCACTTACCTAAAAGCAGTGCAAGACTGCATACCATCGAAAATACGGCGTCCAGGCCATAATAATAAGCCCAAATGGTGGAATAAAGATATTTCAAACTGCCTGCTTGCTAAAAAATTTGCTAATGATAGATTAAAATCCTCACAAAATGACGAAGAACTGGTGAAATTTGTAGAGCTGTCGTAGCTCTACAAATTGACATTTGACAAAAAGCCAAAAAGTTAATTAAGCAAAGTAAAAAGACCCTAGAGTTACATATTGCGAATCAAAGTAAAACAAACCCGAAAGAATTCTATAGTTATATCAGAAAGAAAAAAGTAGTTACTTCAACTGTTGGACCGTTAGTCGATGAAAATGGAGAATACACCAAAGACGAAGTACAAATGAGTTATGCCCTCAATACCTTCTTTGCATCAGTTTTTACAACAGAAGACCTCAGTGATATCCCTACACCATCGCCGATTCAGATTGATAATTCAGATGTTCTAAGCAATATCACCGTTACAGAGAGAGAAGTATTGAATTGTTTAGATAAACTCAAGGTACATAAAACGCCTGGACCTGATACAATCTCGCCTAGAGTTCTAAAGGAAGCTAAGGATGAGCTCTTCAAACCACTGACATTACTATTCAATAAATCCTTGCAGTCTGGAACTATGCCTGATCAGTGGAAGATAGCCAACGTAACACCGATATTCAAAAAAGGCAGCAAATCCCTACCCAGTAACTATCGTCCAATTAGCTTAACCTCAGTTGTATGTAAAATGCTAGAAACGGTCATAAGAGACAGACTCGTAAATCACTTAGAGGAAAATAACATACTTAAAGATACTCAACACGGCTTTCGTAAAAAACATTCCTGTTTAACAAACCTCTTAGACTTCTTCCACGATATCCTCAACCTCTACGATGAGAGTAAAGCTGTAGATATTATATACCTTGATTTTCAAAAGGCCTTTGACAAGGTTCCCCACAAACGTTTACTGCTAAAACTAAAAGCGCATGGAATACAAGACGGTGTGTTGAAATGGATAGAAAATTGGCTCAGCGACAGAAAGCAAAGAGTAGTCATAAACGGTAAGGCATCTAAATGGACCAATGTAAGTAGCGGGTTACCCCAGGGATCGGTACTAGGACCAATTCTCTTTCTAATTTACATCAACGACATAGATGAGGGTCTCACCTGTACAATCTCAAAATTTGCTGACGATACAAAAATTGCAAATAGCGTACTCTCAAAAGATCAAGTTGACGATATGCAACACAATCTAGATAAATTGTCACATTGGGCCCAAATTTGGCAAATGAGTTTCAATGCGGATAAATGTAAAGTACTACATATCGGATACCTAAATGAGAAAGCAAACTATTCGATGAATGGCACTCAGCTTAAGAATGTAAACAGAGAAACCGATCTGGGAGTAACAATATCGAGTAACCTAAAACCGAGTCAACAATGTTCAGAAGTTGTTACGAAGGCAAACAAAATAATTGGCTTTATAGGCAGATCATTTGAGCATAAATCCAAAGACGTAATCCTAACCCTTTACAATTCCTTAGTCCGCCCTCTTCTGGAATACTGCGTTCAATGCTGGTGCCCTTATTACCAAAAAGACATAAACAAGCTAGAACGAGTTCAACGTAGAGTTACCAAAATGATACCTAGCCTAAAGAACAAACCATACGAAGAGCGTCTTAGAGAATTAAATCTATTTCCTTTAACCCAGATTAAGAGGTGACTTAATTCAAGTGTTCAAAATCATCAAAGGCATCGACAATATGAACTGTAGTAAGTACTTCACTATCGACCAATCTAATTACACGCGGGGAAACGGTTGCAAAATTATTGGTAAATCTTTTAACTCACACGAATCTAAGAATTTCTTCTTCAATCGAGTTGTCAACTTGTGGAATGGGCTTCCCCGAGACGTTATAGACTGCAGCACCGTTGATTCATTTAAATTCCGCCTAGACAAATATCTCGCATCAAACCCGCGACTGACTGTATTTGTAAATGAATAACTTTATTTTATCCTCCCCTCAGTTACTAACCCATATGTCCCCTACTAACTTCCTAGTCCTGCCACGTTAGTGGCAGGGCAGTAGTTCCCTTTCCAATGTTCCCTTACTCACTCTAAACCACTGTTTGGACACTTGATCCTCAGTGTTTTGGAGGACAAGCAGCCTAGAAGGGTCACTAGATCTGTTGTTGCTTGATTTCCTTTGTACTCCTTTGTACATAAGTGTTTTTGCCACATTGAAAATTATGTTTTGTTTGTTCTTGTGTTCAGTGTTTTTGTTGGTTTTGGAAGAAAAGGGATTTTGGGTACAGTACCTTTTTGGTTTAAGACAAGTCTATGTTTTTGCATTACTATGAATGACGGGCATGTGTTAAAACTGTTCTTTTTAGCTACTCAGTTTTTCACTCTTTTATTAAACTCTCTTGTTTAAATTGTGTCTTTGTCATTCATAATTTTGTTTTATGCATTGGTTTTTTTGGTAGGTTGGGCTTGGATGTCCTCCTCCTATTTGTTATGCAGCCTTGACGTTGGATTTGCCAAGACTACTAACAAATTGGGAGGTTTGACGTACCTCCCAACCTACCAAATAGGAAAACCTACTATTTGGTAGTAGTCTTGGAAAATCCAACGTACATAATACCCTCCCTCATGCCGGACCCCTGCCCATCCGCGTTCTTCTGCTGACGTGAGATGTGATGACAAGAGAGTGTCGCTCATGCGCACGTTCGACAGGGATCTGCACAGGACGGAACACGGGATGGGCCTTAAGCGGTAACTAAGGTAAACCCCTTTTTCTTCTCTTCTATGCTTTTTTCACCTTCGGTGGTAGTTTTGGTTAATGTACAACGTCTCCTAGAGCAAGATAAGGAGTAGACTCTAGACATTTTCTTTTTAACCGCGGTTGGAATGACGACATAGCAGTCAAAATAGACAAGTCGTCATTGCAATTAGGTTAATAGCCTTGACGTTGGATTTTCCAAGACTACTACCAAATAGTAGGTTTTCCTATTTGGTAGGTTGGGAGGTACGTCAAACTTCCCAATTCCTTCTGGTGTGGAGTGGTATAAGATTGCTTCACACTGAAGGCTGGCCACTGGGGTTGATTTAACCCGTCCAGCCCCGGCTAGTTTTGTAATGTTTGTTCACCAGAACCCAGCCGGTTTTCAATTTTTTTTTTTATTCCAGAAACAATAGCGAATGGGTTAGGAATGAAGGAAAAACCACGAAAAAAAGCTTAAAGAATGGTCCTACAGAGCCCCCGAAAACGTATTTTACAAGAGTAAAAAATTGAAGGCAATTACCCCAAAAAAACAGGTTATTGCGTGCTCACGCGCACGCACGTGGACTTTGAGAGTTTTCAACCATCGGCACGGTTGCGTGGGATACGTACACAGTTCCCATACAAATCTGAGCCCTCTTGAGTGGCTACACCTGAGGTTACGGTCGGCGCAATTAGGGTGACGCGCCAGGCACGTCTCTGGGGCTGTGCATTGCATACATCGCCGACGCGTCAGGCGCGTCGCTGGGGCTGTACGGGTTAAGGGCCCCCATTATGATCCTCATTGCTGAATTCGCTACCACCTCCAGTTTATGAAGATGGTTCGGTGCAGCTGAGGCGAATGCTTGGGCACAGTAGTCAAGTTTACTTCTGATGTATGCTATGTACAGTAAACTTCCGTTAATCCGAAGGGCAGCGGACCGGCCCTCGTTCGGATTAGTGGATTTTTCGGATTATCGGACTTTACCCCTATGAACCTGTGTATAACGAAAACATTGAGACATTAGGCCACCCAAATGACACAATGGTGCACACACACATATCGTATGTTCATGAAATCACTTCAAAAGTTTACCATTGTCATTGTAGCCTATTACCTACTTCAAAACATTCAGATTAATGGTCAAAGGAATCTGCTGATATAAACGTCTTCTTCTTCCGTCTACTAGCGAGTTTGTCTTGCTCTTGAAGATCAGATGTGGTTCGGGAAGTAATGCCTTAACAACGGCACTTCCCTGAGAGGTTCTTGTAATTTTCCTTTTGTGATGTGCTCTGTTATATTATATTGTATTGAAAGCACCCTTGTCTTGTTGTCTTGAAAGCACCCTTGGGACACTCTGATCACTGAACTATAAATAGTAGCGTATCGGAACGTCCAAAGGTGCGTTTTCAAGCTCAAGACTAATACGTCCAAAGGTGCGTTTTCAAGCTCAAGACTGAATGCGCTTCCAGAAAATGCGGTGCAAGCCAGTAGCGCATCGGAGCGTCCCAAGGATGCGTTCAAGAGCAAAACAAACTCTCTAGCAGACGATGTGGAAGAAGAAGAAGAAGGTGTTTACGTTTATATCAGTAGCTTCCTTTGACCATTAATCTGAATGTTTTGAAGTAGGTAATAGGCTACAATGACAATGGTAAACTTTTAAAGTGAATTCATGAACATATGATATGTGTGTGCTCCATTATGTGTCATTTGAGTGGCCTAATGCCTCAAAAAGGGGACTTTGGGACTTCTTGAAATTCGGACCATCGGGTGAATTCGGATTTGGCCTCAAATTGAAAAATTCGGACTATTGGGAGATTCGAATCATCGGTCGTCGGATTAACGGACTTTTACTGTAGAATGTTCGGAGGGTTGTGGCGTCTGTACCCCATGTTGTGCCTGCAGCCTGCGATTGCTTTCATGATGTTCAGTCTTTGGTTGGTGTTTTATGTCAGGTAGTCTATGTGGTCTTTCCAAGTGAGGAGTGGAGCATCAAAAATTACTCCGAGATATCTGTGGCTCTGTGTAGGAAGCAAATCTTCTCCATTAAGCGTGAATCTTGGAGGTCTGTAGTTTTTCTTTCTCATGAAGATCTGGTATAGCGATTTGGTTGGGTTGATACTTAGTTTTGATTCATTAGTCCAATTCCCTAGGACGTTGAGGGCGTCCTGAATCCTTTGTTCGGCTATTTGGGGATTATGGTCTGAGGCGTACTGTATATTGTTATGTCGTCGGCGTATTGTATTGTTTTTGCTGGGTTTATGTCTGGCATGTCCGACAGGTACGAGTCGAACAAGGGTGAGGATCCTTGTGGTAATCCTTTTTTTGTTGTTATGGTCTTAAGACATATGGCCTTGGATGAATACTTGGTTTGTTCTGTTGGAGAGGGAAGACTTTAACCATTGCAGCATGTGTCCTTTTATTCCCATTCTGGATAGTTTCAGCAGAAAGAGATCGTGGGGAACGGTGTCGAAAGCAGAGGAGAGATCTAAATATACTGTACTACGATACAGGTCTTTTGGCTTGAAAGGGCTGATAGTATTACCTGTTCCAGGTTAAGTACCTGGTCTACTGTAGAACAGGTAGGTCTGAAGCCGGCTTGTGAGGAGGGGATGAGGTTATTGTTTTCAAGGTGCCAGGAGAGTCTTGTCTGGACCATTATTTCTGCCAGCTTGCTTATGCTAGGCAGGAGGCTGATTGGTTGGTACGATGATGACAGGCAGGGGTCCTTTCTTGGTTTAATGAAGGGCAGGATGATACCGTTTTTCCAGTCCTTGGGGATGTTGCCTTGTGTCCATGTTGTGTTGATAAAGTGAAGGAAGCAGTTGGGTGTCCATTGTTGGTGGTAGGTATTTGATAAAATTGTATGGTATGCAGTCATGTCCTGCTGTTTTGCCTGTTGGGAGGTGGGCTATTGCGGTTTGTATATCAGAAGTGGTAAAGGGCTTGTTCATTTGTGTAGGACGATGTATAGCTATGGTGATCTCATTAATAATCCTGTTGGCTTCTTCTTAGTCATCTGGGGGTTCCTGGTGTTGGTTATTTTGTATGCGGGTAGCTATTGCATCGGCTCTGTCTTTGGGTAAAAGGCACATCTCTCCATCTAGTGTGAAGGGGAATGATGGGAAGGAGGGTCGTCCTGTGATGCTGCGGAATCTATTCCAGACTTCTGAAATTGGGGTGTCATGGTTTATGTTGCTACAGTATTCTCTCCAGGAGGATTTGCAGGTTGATCGGATTGTTTTTGTGGCAAAAGCTGTACCGGTAGTTTTTTTTAACTTGGATTCAATTCAGCAGTGATTTAGACCTTCGTTGTTTTTGGATAGCCCTTCTTCGTGTCGCTACAGCTCTGGAGCATTCCTCGGTCCACCAGGGTCTCAGAATTTTGTTGGATGGGAGTCCTGATGTGAGTTTGAAGTATTGTGAGGCTGCTGTATCTATTGCTTCGGTCATTTTTTTATGCATGACGTTGGGGTCTGCATGGTTGCCATCTGGATTTTGTACAGTATTTTCCCAGGTCTTCCAGTTGAACTTTGGGGGGATACGCCATTTGGGTAGGGTAACGGGGTATATAGGTGGGCTGAAGCTTGTGAACTCTATGTGTAGGGGCCGGTGGTCTGTGTCCAGGTCTGGCCCTACTTTGGATCTTACCTCTGGGAAAAGGATTCCCGAGCCAAGGCATATCTCGATGGTGGAGCTGTAGTTCGTTTGTAGGTTGAAGTATGTTGGGATGAAAGGTTCTGATAGTAGGCTATAGTTGCTGTTTTGGATGTAGCTAAATATGTCGTTCCCTGCTGTATTGGCTGTGCCTCTGCTCCAGGAGGGGTGGTTGGCATTTAGGTCGCCTATCACCATGAAGGGTGTGGGTACTTGTTGGATATAATGAGTCAGCTCTTGATGTGATATAGAACCCCCTGGATTATATGTTCCAATGATGGATAGTTATGTTTTTTTATATGGGAGTGAGACAGCTAGGATTTCTAGTGTTTCATTAGGGAATGGCCTGAGTTTTATTTCTTTTGCGGAGAGTTTGTGTTTGGTTAGCAGCAAGATTCCTCCTCCTGGTCTCCCTACTCTGTCTTTCCTTATGCTGATGTAGGGTTTAAAGTTGGGTTTATACTTGTCAGTTAGCCAGGTTTCTGTTATAATTGCTACATGTGGGGATTTTGTTCTTAACCCTCTCCGACATATGACGCAATTTTGAGCCTATTAGGGATACTTTAAAACCTTTGTTACCATCAGGGGTATTTATAAACCTTTAGCTTAATTACTTCAACCTCTGCAGTTGTCTTTGAGTTAGCTGTGGGCAGAAAACTAATTTTGGAGAGGTAATTATAAGAGTGAGAGAACTCTATTTCTTATTGCTAATCTGGTAACCTCTGCGTCATATGAGTCTGAAAGGGTTAAGTAGTTTTTTTAGTTCTGACAATGATGTTTTAAGGCACTTGGTGTTCCATGTCATTACTTGGAGTGGAGCCATAGTTACTAACATTTTTTGTTGGTGTTTCTGAGGTTTCTGTAGCGGTTATCCTGAGGTGGTGATGATGGATGTTTGGTCTGGGTATGGGTGGTGTTGTTTTGGCTTTTTTTGGGTGCTGAAAATCTGCCGTTTTGATGGTGGGGTTTTGTTGGCCTTGGCTTTCACTGTCGGTTGTTTTTGTTTGTATTTTGTAACTTTCATTTAGGTTTTTTTCGGTTGGGATGCTCTTGGGTTGGCTGGTATGCCCAGTACTCGTACCAGTATCAGTTATTATTATTTGTTGTTGTTGTTGTTGTTCCGTGGGCTGTTGTTCTATTGAGTTGACTTGGGTCATCGTGCACTCTGGTGACTCTGGTGATGGTTGTGGGGTGGGTGGGTGAAGCTGTAGGGGCTGATGTATTCGCTGCCAGTACTGGTGGTGCTGTGGTACCGGTAGTTGTATCTACCGATACTGGAGGTGTTGTGCAACTTGTGCTAGTTGCAGCTACCGTTACTGGTGATGTTGTGATAGCTGTTGTTGTTGTAGTTGTTGTTCCCTAAGCTGCCTGGCCGAACAGCCCCGAGTCCCTGAGGAAGGCCATGGCCACGATCGGGCTTTCCCACAGAGCTCTCATTGAGTGTAGGTTGTGTTGTTGGCGTAAGTGGTTGTGTGAAATGCAGTCTTCTATGATGTGTTTAATGGTATGGGGTGCTGTGTTACATCCCGGGCAGGCGTCGACGACGGAGTCATCCAGTCTCTTCTGATAGCTCAGGAGAGCTGGATGGTGTCCGCATCTCAGCCTGGCCAGGTGGACTCTGTCCTCGCGAGGGAGGGAGGGAGGATTCGGAAGGATGGATTTCGGGAGGTCGTGCATGCAGCTGCGTGTTGTCTGTGAGTGAGTGGATGGATTGGCGAGAGATATGAGTATGGATGTGCTTCTGGAAGTTGGTTCGGGGTGGGCAGGGAGGGAGAGAGGACAATAATTGTGTGTGATACCGTGTGCTGGGTGTTGTTTTGATATTTCTTGGTGTCTGTGGGTGTGTTGCCATGTAGTTTAGTGGGTGGTCTTGGTTCGTGGAGGCTGCTGCCAGGAATTGAGTGCCTCTCATGTCCAGATGGTCTTTGACTTTGAGGATTTTGGTTTCTTGATGTAGATGATCTGTGGGTGCAGTAGCTGTGCAGCCTGTAATGATCTTCAGGGCTTTGTTTTGAATAGTCTGTAAGGTCTTATGATGTGTTTCAGCTAGGTTAGAAGCCCAGGCTGGGCTTGCGTATTCCATTACTGATCTTATGTATTGTTTATATACTGTGGTGGTAGTTTCTTTGTTGTGTCCAAATTTTGTGTGAGCAAGTGACCTGAGGGCGTTAAGTCTGGGTGTCAGTTTCTTTTTAATGTTTGTGGTGTGCTGTTTGAATGTCATATGAGTATCATATGTTACTCCTAGGATTTTGGGTGTGTGTGTATGTGTTAGGGGTGTGTTGTTTATGGTGAGTTGAGGGATGTATTCGTGTTCACCTGTCCAGCTTGTGAGCAGGGTTGCGGTGGATTTGGCTGGGGCTAGATTAAGTCTGTTTGTAGTGCACCAGCCATGTAGTGTGTTGAGATAGGGTTGAAGGAGATCTGTTGCTCTTTTTGGGTCATGGTGTGTGCATGTGAGTGTTATGTCATCTGCATAGGAGGCTAAGTTTATTTGGGGAGTATTGGGTGTAGTTATATCGTGCATGTACAGATTGAAGAGTGCGGGCGATAGGACGGATCCTTGTGGGACTCCGTTTGGAAAGTTTCTGATTTTAGATGACCGGCAAAAGATACGTGTGCACATCTGCCTGCTAGGAAGTTGGCCAGCCACCTTTTTGTGTTGTTGTGCATGTTTGAGTTGTAGATTTTGTTTGTTAGGTTGTGGCGGGGGATGGCATCGAAGGCTTTACTAATGTCGAGTGTGGCTAATAGTGATCTGTGTGGTGGTCTAGCCGAGTTGATGCCGTCAAAAGCTCTTTGTGTAAGGTCTGTGAGAAGAGTGTTTGTGGAGTGCAGTGGCCTAAAGCCATGTTGTGTTGGAGCTAGGGGTAGGTCGGGTGTAATTAGTTGTAATACTAGGCGTTCCATGACTTTGGAGGGGGAGCAAAGGAGTGTGATGGAGCGGTGCGAGGAGGGTAGCGTGGGGTCTTTGTTGGGTTTGGGGAATGTGATGATGATACCATGCTTCCAAATGTCTGGTATTGTGTTGTGTGAATAGCTGTAGTTTGATATGTTAGTGAGTGTTTGTATGCCTTGTGGTCCCAGGTGTCTGAGGTGTATGTTGCTTATGTTGTCTAGGCCACAGGCGGGTGAGTGCTTGAGATTGTTGATGATATGCTTTGTCTGGTGATTGGTGAAGGGTGTATAGTCAGGGTCTGTGGGGAATTGTCTCTTACATCGGATGACACGTCGATCGTCTTTGTGAGGTTTTAGGTGGCTGACATGTGAGAAGTGATTGATGAGAGCGTTTGCTTGTTGTTTACATGAAGGAGTAGAGTCTGTTGGTGTGATTGCAGCATGTGATTGTGTTGTGTTGCTGTTGGAAAGTGTGATGCTGTTTAGTGTTTTGTAGAGTTTTTGGGGTTTGTTTTGTGATCAAGTGTTTGTAGGAAGTTATTCCAATTTAGTTTTTGTTGTTCTTGTATTTTGTTGTTAGTTTGGGTGTTGAGTGCTTGAATTTGTTGTGTGATGTCTTGTGTGTGGGGTGCTGGGGAGTGTTTCAGTGTGTCGCGTTGTCTGATGAGGTTTTGAATTTCTGGTGTGAAGTTGGGGTTGTGTCTTTTTCGGTTACCTCTTGGAATGTGTTTCTTGTCAGCGTTTTTGGATAGTTTTATTGAGTATGTGTACAGCATTGTTGATGTTAGTGATGGGTGTACTGTTTAGAGTTGTGAAGTGTTGTTCTGTCTCATTTGTAAATGCTTCCCAGTTAGCTCTTTTATAATTGGTGTACGTGTGTTTGTGGCTAGCTGGGGTGAGTCTGGTTTTGGTGGTGATAATGATCGGGAGGTGGTCAGAGCCTAAGGTTCTGACCACCCTCCAGGATGTTGTGGGGGCGAGTTCTGGGGAGCAAAAGGTGATGTCTGGAGATGATGGGTTATAGAGGGCTTGGTGAGGAATATGGGTATGTTGATGGATGTCGTTAAGGATGATGAGGTTATCTGTTTGGTTTTGTAGTACCAGCCCTCTGTCTGTGTCGGGGTTGTCGACAAACCAGGCCGACGTTAGGTAAGGTTGTTAGGTTAGGCTAATGTCCTTTCAAAGGGGTAAGCTACAGGCTAGTACATAATACTAGGATAGGTTAGGTAAGGTTGTTAGGTTAGGCTAATGTCTTTTTACGCTTTTAACCCCTCATTTTCCCTGAACTTCATAGCCCTCCTCACTAGTAGGGGGCGTGTTTTTAGATTGTTGGATAATGGGTAAATACTAATTTCCACTCCTCTTCAGTATAAAACAACACTAGGCTATATCTGAAGGAAAAATTTAAAAACAAAAAATATATAAAACTTACTGAAATCTCTGTCGGTCCAAAAAGTCAGGTTTACCGAATAGCCTAGGCCTAAATGGCGCCATTTGACGCGGCCGCCGTCTTCAAATTGATGGATAATAGATTGGCTAAGTTAATGCAAATCCTCCACTCATACCACAAAACACAATAATAGGCTAGCCTATTGACAAGGTGGACCATGGGATCCTTCTACATAAACTCAAATCACTTGGAATAGGTGGAGATCTTGGAAGATGGCTCCACAGTTTCATCACCAACAGAAAACAAAGTCACGGTTCAAGGAAGCCTATCAGAAGTAGGCGGGGTCATCAGCGGTGTACCACAAGGATCAGTACTGGGACCTCTCCTATTCCTCATCATGATAGGAGACATCGACAGGGACCTGAAACACTCATCAGCCACATCGTTCGCAGACGACACCAGACTCATGAAGAAAATCACCTCACAACACGATGCACAGCTACTACAAGACCTAGACAAAATCATGAAGTGGTCAGAAGAAAACAACATGGCCCTAAACCTTGACAAGTTCGAGCTTCTAAGGTACGGGAACAAGAGAGCACTACAAAACGCCACCAACTACAAAAGTGGACAGCAAGAAATTACGGATTTTTTTTATTTTAATACCACAAATTTTCCGAGTGTTTTTTATAACAATAATTGTTCATTTACATCAATATATAGTGTTTGTAATTAATTAGAAATCTCGGGAAAACCTATTTTCCCCATTAGGCCTATCGATCCATGTTGAGACACGTCCCCCGATAGTGATTTGAAAAGACATTAGCCTAACCTAACAACCTTACCTAACCTAACCTAGTATTATGGGTGGGGGCTGCTGCCCCCACACCCCCGCTGGTTGAGTACTAATCCCTTAGTAAATAAAAAAAAAAAAAAAAATTGGCTGTCGATTATACGAAGGTGAAAGAAAAGTCGATGAAGTCTACGGTGTTTACTCTGCAATATTCAGCTTTGATTGTACATTGATAATGGGAAAGTACCGTATTGACAACCTTGTTACGAAAATTAAATTTTAGTACCATACTTTTATATTAGGTTTTTCCGAGGGTTTAACACATTTTCATATGATCTTTAGAGCTATCGATAACTGGAAGTACCGTATTGACAACCTTGTTACGAAAAAGACATTTTAGTACCATACTTTTTTATTAGGTTTCGCGTGTTTGTAATTAATTAGAAATCTCGGGAAAACCTATTTTCCCCATTAGGCCTATCGATCCATGTTGAGACACGTCCCCCGATAGTGATTTGAAAAGACATTAGCCTAACCTAACAACCTTACCTAACCTAACCTAGTATTATGGGTGGGGGCTGCTGCCCCCACACCCCCGCTGGTTGAGTACTAATCCCTTAGTAAATAAAAAAATAAAAAATTGGCTGTCGATTATACGAAGGTGAAAGAAAAGTCGATGAAGTCTACGGTGTTTACTCTGCAATATTCAGCTTTGATTGTACATTGATAATGGGAAAGTACCGTATTGACAACCTTGTTACGAAAATTAAATTTTAGTACCATACTTTTATATTAGGTTTTTCCGAGGGTTTAACACATTTTCATATGATCTTTAGAGCTATCGATAACTGGAAGTACCGTATTGACAACCTTGTTACGAAAAAGACATTTTAGTACCATACTTTTTTATTAGGTTTCGCGTGTTTGTAATTAATTAGAAATCTCGGGAAAACCTATTTTCCCCATCAGGCCTATCGATCCATGTTGAGACACGTCCCCCGATAGTGATTTGAAAAGACATTAGCCTAACCTAACAACCTTACCTAACCTAACCTAGTATTATGGGTGGGGGCTGCTGCCCCCACACCCCCGCTGGTTGAGTACTAATCCTTTAGTAAATAAAAAAATAAAAAATTGGCTGTCGATTATACGAAGGTGAAAGAAAAGTCAATGAAGTCTACGGTGTTTACTCTGCAATATTCAGCTTTGATTGTACATTGATAATGGGAAAGTACCGTATTGACAACCTTGTTACGAAAATTAAATTTTAGTACCATACTTTTATATTAGGTTTTTCCGAGGGTTTAACAAATTTTCATATGATCTTTAGAGCTATCGATAACTGGAAGTACCGTATTGACAACCTTGTTACGAAAAAGACATTTTTAGTACCAAACTTTTTTATTAGGTTTCGCCGAGGGTTAAAACAAATTTTATTATACTCTTTAGAGCATATAGATTCATTATTAATCTTCAAATATATCAACAAAATTTGTGGTATAAAAATAACATTAAACCGAAATTACTGCCAAAGACACAGTGAAGGACTTGGGAGTAAATATGAGCAGTGACGCCACTTTTTCCCAGCATATTACCAAAGCCACAACAGCAAAACAAATAGCAGGCTCGATCCTGAGAACCTTCCACACAAGAAATGAGGTGTATGTTAACACTGTGGAAGTCACTGGTCCTACCACGACTGGAGTACTGCTCTCAGCTCTGGTCTCCCCAAAAAGTAGGAGAAATAACAGAAATTGAAGCCACCCAGAGGACATTCACCAGTAAAATCCACGGGTTTCAACACTTTAACTACTGGGGAGAGACTCAAGGAGCTCTGCAGCTGTACTCACTTCAAAGACGTAGGGAGAGATACATCATCATCTACGTCTGGAAGATTTTGGAAAAAAGGGTACCAAATCCAAACATCCAAGAGACTCAACACCAAAGGCGAGGGAGGCTGTGCTATGTGAGGACTACGCCGGGATCAACGCAAAAAATAAAATCCCTGATCCATCACAGCTTTGCATACAATGGAACCAGACTGTTCAACTGTATACCAGCCCCTCTCAGGAACATGACCGGGGTGTCTCCAGACACCTTCAAGAAACACTTGGACTGGCCAAAATACCGGACCAGCCACCAACACCAGGATACCCCAGCGCCAACTCCAACCGACTTCTGGAATGGAGAGTGGAAGAAAGGGAGCTGCCTGGTCGCAGTGGAGCCCCAGCTCAACTGTGTCGCTAACGGACGGAATACTACAAAGTGAGTGTAAGTTTATAACACTAGGACCGGTCAAATTGGATTTTAGGTCACGTATGTGTTTTTTGTATTATAATCCTTTTTCTCATCACTTTCTTCATTGATTAGTGTGTTATAAGGTGTTTTTCCTTCTGGAAATTCATATTTACCCATTATTTTGCAATATTAAAACATGCCCCCTAAAACCATATTTTGTCATTACCCTAACCGATAAATCTACAGTTATACTACCCCTATTTTGTCGTTATTCTGTTGGTACTAATGGGTTAATATTATTAATAGTAGACTTAGTATGGTTTGATGATGCACGTAGATGTATATTTGACTTGAAATAGATACATTGAAGTATTACAAACCTTCGCGAACCCATAAACAGGGAACGTGAGCTGGGTTTAGACCGTCGCGCACCCATAACAGGGAACGTGAGCTGGGTTAAGACCGTCGGCGAGGCAGGTTAGTTTTCGGTTAGGTTAGGACAATGTTAAAAATACTAAAATGCGACGGTCCTCGGTATTAACCCTTAACTGGCGGCGCGCGACATATGTCTAGTGAAATAAATTTGGACTATGTGACGGCGCACGACATCTGTCGAGTGCCATTTTCAGCACGTAATGTTGCTGAGAGATGGAGAGCTGAGCGGTGGGACGAGCGTAGTAACCTTATGACCGCTCCCCACGACCACCGTGGACGTACTGAACTGTATTGCACCCTTCTCCCCTCTTTCTCACTCGCTACACAGGGAATTATGTACGGAAATTACCTTATTTTAGGGTTTTTGCACTCGTGTTGCAAGAGAACCAGTGGTCGTACAAGGATGGTTCGGGTGTCATTGGAAAGCTCTGTTTACGCCCTTTCAGGGATAGATACTTGTTTTACGCTCTGGGTCTTATTTAGGCATGAAAATGAGCACGGAAACAACCCTATTTAGGGTTAAAAAAAAACACACTGGGCGGTACGGTCAAATAGACCACCTAGCCTGTTCGTAAAGGGTTAAACAACACTATATATCAAAGAAAAAATGAAAAACAACAACAAATTACCTGAAAAACTCATATCTGGTTGGTGATAAATTTGTATAAAATATTTATTTTTTCACGTTTCCGCGTCTGCTGAACCATCCAAAAACACGCTAAAAGGTGTGTTTTGAAGGGGGGAGGTGGTGAGGGGTAGTGGGGGATGGGTGGTATAACTGTAGATTTACCCCCTAACCTAACCTGGGGGCTGCCGCCCCCAGACCCCCGCAGGGTTAGTATTGATATAGAATATGACAAAATACTAAAACTACGGTAAACAAATGAAAAATATTAGTTCTCAGCTGATCCAAGATGGCCACCATCACCCTTACACAGCCCGTAGCCTAGTAGGTAGAGCTCTCGTCTCACACACGAGGGGTCGGGGGTTCAATCCCAGACCGGGCGGAGACAAATTGGGCTTGTCTCCTTTCATGTGTTAGCCTCAGTTCACCTAGCTGTAAATAGGTACCTGGAATAAGTGGACGACGTTGTGACGTCCCATCTGGGGTTGGCAAAAATGGTACAAGGCGAGATGGGTATCATATGGTTCACCTAAGCTGATGGCTACCTAAGCCTTCGGGCGAGACGGTACCGTCTATAGTGAGAATGGTACCAAACAGATCCACCCTAAGCCTTCGTTTCCGATGTCGCCAATTGGCTAAATACAGACTACACACACATCCACAGCCATTCCAACAGTACATAAAACACTTAACATGCATTTCACGCAATACATTCCCAGTTAAGGAGGCGCGATAATAATGAGCTTAGCTCGCATTGCGTGGATTCCCCTTGACGAACAAGTAACTGAGTAATTTAACCCACAAAGTCTAAGGAAAAATAATTTAATATGCAGCGGTAAAGACATAGATAAATCTACAGTTATACTACCCCTATTTTGTCGTTATTCTGTTGGTACTAATGGGTCAATATTATTAGTAGTATACTTAGGCCTAGTATGGTTTGATGATGTGCGGAAATGTATATTTGACTTGAAATAGATACATTGAAGTAGGCCTATTACAAACCTTCGCGAACCCATAAACAGAGAACGTGAGCTGGGTTTAGACCGGCGCGCACCCATAAACAGGGAACGTGAGCTGGGTTTAGACCGTCGACAGGTTAGTTTTCGGTTAGGTTAGGCTAATGTTAAAAATACTAAAATGCGACGGTCCTCGGTATTAAACAACACTGTATTATATAGGCCTAGGCTATAGGCTATCTCAATATTTTGGTAATGTTACAATATATTTTTACATTTTACATTCATATATACCGTAGTCCACTAATATACTAGGTTAGGTTAGGTTAGGTTTTGGTTAGGTTAGGTTAAAGATATTGTTCAATGTTTCTTAGTAAATAGGCATCTGAAAAACAGTTCCTCCCGGCTCCCGCTACACAGGATCTTACCCAAAGCTATAGTATACATTTCGAACATTAGGCTATATCCCATACGTGACCTAAAATCCAGTTTGTCCCTAGGGCCTGGCCGGGAGCAAGACGTTTCGCAGCAAGTGACGGTTCGCCTTACCGCGGCGAACAAGCCCGGACGATAATTGGAACTGAGGCGAACCGTCCCACACCAGCTACCAAATCAAGATGCTTAACTTTAATACCGCTAGTGTCGTGGGAAAGTAGCTAACTTGACACTGACCAACACGGGTTTATTATTATTATTTTTGTATTAATATTGTTATGCCAGGTTTGTACTGGGACTGATTGGTTTGAATAAGTGTATTCTTCCTAACTGGTGAAGTAGAAATCTTTTGACCACAGACACAGAAAGTAATAGTATTTCTTAATAAACTGAATAAAATAGTCTAATAGTTGCCAGAACATAATATACTGGACGGGTTAATATCAGCTAGCCAAACATATAAGTATATGATAGCCTATATACTGTAATTACCACTAAACCCAGTAGGCTACACTACACCAATTTAGGAATTTGACCACTTGCGAGTTTCAGGCTATAAGGAAGTTGACTGTTGAAGCTGTAGCCTAGACATCGTAACACACAAAGATGATAAGTCTCAAATCAGAAGACAAAGCCCCGAATTAAATAGGCCTACAAAGCTCACGAGGAAGTCCCGGGACTCGAACCTGGGATAACTCACACAGAAACTAAAACTTGCCAGCACCACGAGAGACCTACTATGGGTTTCAGAGGCCGTGTTACATCATTTTTTGGGAATAACTTCTTAACAAACAGTTGGATCAGTATGATATTTTGACACAGGTTTTTTTCACACCGTGCCCTAATTTTCGTCAATATAGTGCATTACCAAAAGTGTATAATTAAGCCACTTGTCTCTGTGTCATGAGGTTAAAGTCACACATTAATGACACAGAAACGAACAAGGCTACCGTGGCTTACCTGTGAGAACCAACAAACCATTATTGCTCCTCCATCAAACACGGTAGTTATCACCCACCACGGGGACTGGACGACTCGGCCCATGGGACAACTCGGCTCGGACAGCTCGGCCCACTTTTGGACAACTCGGCCACGACGGCGAGACAGCTCGGCCTATTATTTGAGACAGCTCGGCCATGACGGCGAGACAGCTCGGCCCCATGTTATGCCATGGGGCAATTTTTTTAATATAGCTGTGAAAAAACCTGTAGCCTTGAAATTCGTGATTGTATCTAACCTTGTGATATAGCCGTGAAAAAGCCTGTAGCCTTGAAATTTGTGATTGTATCTAACCTTGTGTGTGTGTGTGTGTGTGTGTATATATATATATATATATATATATATATATATATATATATATATATATATATATATATATATATATATACATATACGGTATGCCTATACAGTATATATATATATAATGACGATCAGACTAAAACACGCCCATTAATAGGAAAAATCACAACCATTTTAATTTTCAGCCGATGGTGATTAGCATATTTCCCATTTTTATAGAAATCAGTTACTTTGCAAATAGAGTAGCGAAATATGGAGTGATCATTAAAACGTGACATTACGGTACCCCTTGAGGATTATGTCGCCTTTTTTATTAATTCCGGCTGTCATTAGACGATCTCATACAGCTTAGGAAGGATCTGTAAGTGTTGAAATGCTGAAGACTGTCTAGAATAACCGTCTGTCTTCCATATAACCTTACTAATCTAAATAAAATTACCTCATAATAGACAAAATACACTGTAAAGTGCGTCATGATCCTCAAGGGGTTAACATGATGATGATAGAAGACAATCATATATTTTCATTCCTGATCCTACCTACAGTATATGTCCCTTTTTTATTTATTCGTTCTAGGAAACATTTATCCTCTAAGTCATCCATTAGTATTCTCATTAATATTATTGACCTACCGAATCATTTGTTGTTAGCCATTTCTAGACCGGTACTTTCTGGATTTGAATGATCAGTTGTAGGACTTTACTGGTTTACGGTTTTACTGGGCCGAGCTGTCTCGTTTTTACTGGGCCGAGCTGTCTCGCCGTTGGCCGAGTTGTCCTGGCCGAGCTGTCCCGTGGGCCGAGTAGTCTAGCAACCCCCACCACCCAACCCTACTATCACCTTTAAATTCAAATTATCTGTCAATATCAAAATATAAATATACAAAAAAACATACTTTTGTATATTTATATTTGATATTGACAGATAACTAGAATTTAAAGGCGATAGTAGGGTTGGGTGGTGGGTGATAACTACCTTGTTTGATGGAGGAGCAATAATGGTTTGGTGGTTCTCACAGGTAAGCCACGGTAGCCTTGTTCGTTTCTGTGTCATTAATGTGTGACTTTAACCTCATGACACAGGGACAAGTGGCTTAATTATACACTTTTGGTAATGCACTATATTGACGAAAATTAGGGCACGGTGTGAAAAAAGCTGTGTCAAAATATTATACTGATCCAACTGCTTGTTAAGAAGTTATTCCCGAAAAACGATGTAACACGGCCTCTGAAACCCATAGCAGACATAGATTGTTTTATAATGGGAGACAGAAAAAACTTAGTCGAATTTGAGAGTAATATGTCTGTAACATTAATACATATAGAAATGAGTGATATTTTTATGACGTTTTCCTGTCCCCCATTGCTAGCCTAAGTCTTTCTTAATAAACTGAATCAAATGGTCTAATAGTTGCCAGAACATAATATACTGGACGGGTTAATGTCAGCTAGCCAAAAATTTAATTATATGATATATAGTTACCACTAAACCCAGTACACTACACCAATTAGGAAATCTTGTGTATAATTATGGTAGAGACAAATATACTCTACACTGACATTAGGAATGCGATGCGATGGTGTTGCGGGATAGCCTTAACACCTTACGAGCGGCCTATGCGGTTTATTTATATGTACTGTACCGCCCAGCGGGGTGTTTTTAGCCAAAATAGGGCTGTTTACGTGATCATTTTCATGCCTAAATAAGACCCAGAACGTAAAAAAAGTATCTATCCCTGAAAGGGCATAAACAGAGCTTTCGAATGACACCATAACGATCCTTTTATGATGGCTAGTTTTCTTGCAATAACCGTGCAACGCGAGTACAAAAAGCATGTAATTAGGCACTTTCCCCATACAATTCCGTATATAGCGAGTGAGAGAGGGAGGGAGGAGGTGGGATTCGTGTCAGTAGGTTCGCCGCGGTGGTCTGGAGCAGTCATACGCTCGCTACTCTCCTGCCACCACTTGTCTCTCTCTCTCAGCAACATTACGTGCTGAAATTGCCACACGACCTATGTCGAGCGCCGCCACATAGTCCAGCTTTGTTTAACTCGACTTATGTTGCTCGCCGACAGTTAAGGGTTAAGGAATGCGCTAGAATGTATCCTAGATAGTACCGGTACGGTAATACAGGCTGGGAAATTAGGTATAGCCCGGCAGCCCGGACTAGCCCTGACATGTAGCCGGGCTAGTGATTTTCAATGTTAGTCTGCCCGGCAGTTGCCCGGGGGACAAGTTAATGTGTGTAATACTTCATTACATAACGCTTCAATAGAATATATAATAGTGATCATATAATATCAAATACCGGTAGATAATTATTATATGAAAACATCGCTGCTGTGACGCTCCTCGGTGCGATGACCCTTTAATAAATAGAGACCAGCACATCCGATCGGTTGTCATTTGTGTAATGTTTTCGGCAGAGAGCATTATACTCGGTTATATTTTATCTGACGGTAAATTTAATCACCTAGCAACTAATTTCTCGATAACTAACAGAAACATTAGAAAGTAAGTTCTCATAATTAACAACAGATTTTGCTACAAAATTTGAATAATAGCTGAGTACAAAAGATGAAAACAGCAATTTACCATCAGGTGGAAAAACCCCATTATAATCATATACAGTACTATACCGCCAATATTGATTTATATCGGATACAATAACATAAATATGTTCAATAAACAGATAACAAAAACAGGATATTTGAGTAATACACGTTGGGCTAAATGTAGCCGGTTAAATCCTATGTCACCGCGTTATACAATAATTAGGCTAAATCCATAGCAGCTGTTTGGAGGGTAGCAGATTAGCTTCGTCTGCACCTGCGCTTGTCTCCACTTCGCCGATATTGGCGTGCACTTTGATTATATGTTCTATTATTCCCCATTTGAATGTTATTATCATCTATTTTCGATAATTCGAGCTATTAGGATTTTTGGATTTTCTGTGATCGGAATATTAGAATTTTGTTGTAACACAATTTGACACGACAAATATATCTTCCTTATGTCAGTGTCGTGGTTTCACATTCAGTACAGCCGTACACATATACATATACATCTCTCTCTCTCTCTCTCTCTCTCCGGTTTACGTTAGTAATGAACTATGAATTTGTAATGTGATTCAATAAAAATGTGACTTTGACTAAGGCTTGTTGTTCCTAGCAGTATGGGGTGTTTACGCCGTAGTCAATTTTATAAGCTACACGTGTCAACCATAAAGGTTAGCATTATTTTGATCGTTTATAGATTCATTGAAAATTAAGATTTATGTATGGTTTTGCCTGTTTTAACAACATTCAATATTCAAGGATGGTAAACAACAATAGATGAGACGTTTATAGGGATGAGGGAAATTGAGAAATATATATTTTTTTTTGTTTTAACTTTACTGTCAATCTCTTTTGGAAGTCATCAATTAGGTTAAATAATATTCTTACATAGCTAACCATGAAAGAGGGCAGGGATGTTAAGATGAAGAAATTTGAGAAGTTAATTAGGTTACGGTAGCTTAGATAGGGCTATGTTAGAGTGACTGTAATTTGACCAAATTAAGATATCTTGAGTTAGGAAAGCTAAATCAACTTAGGTTAAGATACGATACATTTGTTTTTGGTTTACTAAGATAGCTTAGGGTAGATTTGGCTGTACAAAATAGTTTATGATGAAATGGTAGGATATTATCTAATAAGATAAGGATATAATAGCCGAATAAGTAAGACAAATTCGAAAACAATAGATTAATATACACAAATATGATTATATTTTAACTAAATTTCAATAAAACCTACATGAACTAACTTGTGAGACACCAACACGTAGTGTTCTAGTTCATTATCAAAAGTTACTTGATCCTGTCTTGGTGTTATAAGAACAGTAAAGTAGCAGCCGGCTGTATTTCGCAAATATTTAGTTTAAATAATATCATAATAATTATTATAGATTATATTTAGTTTAAATAATATCATAATAATTATTATAGATTATATTTAGTCATTCAGCAACATTTTCAAGGGCAGGAGAAAAGTAAAGAGGTAATAACATAATTTTCCTCTCTCTTGCATTACTAACACTCAGTAACCTAGTATAAGGATAATTCTGTATGTTTCATGATCATTGTTTCACTCACATACAGTATATTGATTATTTGTAGTCAATGCCTGAGATCCGAGGGGAAAGAATTACGGACAAGATTACATACAGTACGATGCAAATAGTGATAAACAAATCTGAAAGGACTAAAGTATGAGAATCAGTAGGCTGACACCTAATCCCATATAAAAGCCATTTATTGATGACACTGCACTGGTTTCAGGCCCAAGAAAAAAACTGAACACGTGAAACAGCGTAAAAATTAATATTCATCAACGGAACACATGTAGGGGATGGAAGTTGGACAGAAGCCTAGATGGGAGAAGGTACATTTAATGAGAATAACCTATTACGTTATGTAATGTAAAATGAGAGATCAATATTTACAAGGAACAGTATGTTTATTTGAAATGTTATTTTGACTATAAAAGTGTCAGGGAGCTAATGCTTATAGGCGGAAAATAATGAAGTCTTAATGCACTTACATTTATGATAAAAAGTCTGAGGCCCTGATGAAGGAAGGTGGATTGACAATGCAAAACAATAGATAACGATTGAAATGTTAGAAAAGAAAGATAATATTAGAGACAGTTATGAGAACATATCATATGTTGACAAAATAAAGCCTTACCAAGGGAGCTTTGAAAGGATTATCAATAGGAGAATTTAAATTAAATAAACTATAATATATATTGGAGTGAGGGGATACAGTGGTAGTACCGTAATCCAAGAAAGAGAAGAGGAGGGAGAGTGGAGAACAAACATTTAAATTGAAGAGGCCTGGGCATCCCGGAATGGGAGAGATGTAAATAACCTAATAAATGGAAGCCTTCAATGTCCTCTTCTTATATTCAACGTTTTTTCTCATCAACGTGCAATAACAAATACTATTGCTATGTCCAAAATATTAGTAATGCAGGAGTGTCCCAAAACTCCAATAAGTACGGTACTGTGGACATAAAATAACTAATTTATAGAAGCTGGTGGCATGTTTGTGAATATATGTGGTACCGGTACTTAACTAGCGAAATTCTTTAAAATGTATTAGAGCAAGTAAAAAATATGACAGGGCAAGTGAAAAAACTGTCAGGGCAAGTACATTTCAGAAGACACTAGCCCGGGGCAAGTAGATCCGCAACACTAATTTCTCAGTCTGCGGTAATACCTGCATAATTGCACTATACACAAAATATCGCTTAGTATCTTTTGTATTGGAATACAAAATATAAATAGGCCTATATTTACTAAGAAAGTTAAAACAAAAAATTATTCAGAATAAAAGGTGTGGAAGAACTGAATGCATAATCGTATTTTGGATGGTGAACTAAAAAGCCTGCTTACCGGTACCGGTCCATATTTTAACCCGGGAACTGCGGGAAGACTCTTAAGAGTCAGAGAAAAACAAAAATCAAATTTAGGCCTAGGCTAAACATCGGAAAAAAAAAATAGGGCCTATATTTTTATTTTTTTATTTTTGTTTTGCCCATGGGCCATGCAAAATATCACTCCTCTACCTCCCCTCCTTCCCCACTTTCCTCCCCTCCTTCAGTTATCACCTATTTTCCGTTATTCCCTTATTCTGAGGTATATTTTCGTGCTAACATTAGCGAGTTGCAAGCAGGGCATTGACATCACTGTTAGCAAGCGAGTGCAAGAGAGAGAGAGAGAGTAGGCTATCGATCGACTGTGTCTCAGTAGCCTTGGGGGAAATTGGCGGGAAAGCAGGTTGCCTCACCCATACATTATATAACTCGCGGCCTGTATCTCCGATTTTGACCATCCAAACGCTGTTTTCACGTTTTATTGTTGTTTCAGGTTAATACCTTTATAATCAACCCACAATAGGCGCGTATGGATAAGTATTAATGCTAGCCTATATATGATAAAATGAATATTTTAGTGATGGAAACAGCTCAAATATGTCAGCACAGGCAGAGGTGTCTCGTGTCTAATTACCCCCATGCGCACTTGTTAGGTTAAAAGTCAGCAGTATTGGTAATTTGTTAGGGAACACTGCTGTAAGACAAGTGACAAAAGCTGGGGTCAATATACAGGAGGCGCTACAATATAGGTAGCAAAATTATAATGGTAGTTATGGGTTCCTATCATCATATGCTTCATTTCTATATACTTTTTATCCCCGGGGAAAAAAAAAAAAAAATCTTGGGATTTTTCATTTATTTTCTTGGGATTTTTTGTTTTGGTCATTAACCTAACCAAAAAACCTAACCTAACCTAACCTAATAGCCCCCAAATACATTTAGGTTAGGTTAGGTTAGGTTAATAAAAAAAAATAAAACAAAAATCCAAGAAAAAAATAAAAAACCCAAGATTTTTTCCCGGGGATAAAAAGTATATAGAAATGAAGCATATGATGATAGGAACCCAAAACTACCATTAGAATTTTGCTACCTATATTGTAGCGCCTCCTGTATATTGACCAAAGCTGGAGTTTTTTATAGGCCTATCCTATTATATTGTAGCCTAGTTGTTGTTGTTCCCTAAGCTGCTGCGAACTGTCTCATTGCAGTTAAACGAATCTGCTGCGAACCGTCTCATTCATTTGCTGCGAAGAGGTATAACCGATTCGAACCTGAGGCGAAACGTCACTTGCTGCAAAACGTCTCGACCCCGGCCTGGCCTAGCCTGCCTAGGCCTATCTTCCTTGAAGAAAAAAATAAAATAAAAACATGGTAGGCCTAAGCGGCGCCTACTACATGCTGTGGTATTATTGAACGCTACCCAGATTAGCTCATCAATAGCAGTCCTATTTAACCCTTACATGTATAGCCTAATATCCCCCCAACAAAACAGACAATGAATCTCAACATTCAGAAAAACTAAAATTCTCGCGCCGACAGACCCAAATTCTAAGTGCAATTTAGGTCACTTCCAGGTTACCAACGTCAACCATACTCACTTATTCTACAATCACATGTGTTTCTCTCAGTATACATAAACAATAGTTAAATGACATAGCCTACCATAGTGGAAATTGCTCACATCGGGATCGTAAAAATACGCGACCGTCTACCCTTCTTCTTCTTCTCTAATCTCTTGAACAAGTTGTTGACACTTGACAGTTGAAGAACTTGCCCGCAGACCGCGCAGGTCCACAGGGTGACAGGGCTGACCTTTATATCGGTACTGGCTCAGAAACGTTAGTAAGAGGGAAAGTTTAGAGTAGAAGGATAGTAATAATATAATAATAATAATAATTCTTTATTCCAGACACATAAGATAGATACAGTATAAATACAGTACGACCTAATGGTCCATATCACATACACTTCTCGTCAGAGCACAGATAATAATTATACACAAAGATATATTAATAAAGAAACAATAAAATAAAATACACAGTAGGCCTATTTACAGAATAGAGCACATATCACATTTTGTCACAATATAACACAGATAGGCTAACTAAGGCTATTGCTCAATGTTGGTTAACACCTATTGCACAGATCATTGCTCATAGTTCAATTAGACCTATATATTACATTACATACTATGTGTGCAGCAGCTTCTGCCAGTGAGATATAATACGGGATTCATAGATATGATCACTAGACCAAAGAGCTACAATCAGCGTGTTACTGGAGGATTGCAGTCGCTGCGAAAAGCTGTACACCAGTCTCCTGATGACAGCCCGACAGCACTGCACATCCAACAGTGTGCACACCATACTAGTGCTTTCATATTTAGAGAGACCAATGAACATCTTGAGTATATTATGATAGGATGTACACAGACCATTTATGGTGGTTCTCTTATACTTCCACCACAAATGGGCCGTGTACATAGAGGAACAATATGTCCAGAACAAAGTGACTTTAGTTTCCCAATTACACATGTGGAATTTTCTCAAGATGGTGTTACCACGTAAATATAGCTGTCTGCGCTGACGGCCGATATCTGCATCATCTGAGCAATCGTTTGAGATAATGTGTCCCAGGTATTTTATTTTGTTTACTTCTTGAATAATTTGATTATTGAGTGAGAAATTTGGCAGTTTACTTTTATACAGTAATTTTGATCTAAATATAAGAACAGCACTTTTCAGTGGTTTAATTTAACACAATGTTTACTACCAAAAGATTCACATATATCAAGAAGTTTGCTCAGACCCGCAGCAGACGGTGCAATAATGACCAGATCATCAGCATACATGAGATGGTTGATGATTTTATTCCCACCATAACATCCAATCTGCTCTTTATTCAATTTATCACTTAATTCATCCATATATACATTGAATAAGTAAGGTGAGAGAATACTACCCTGTTTCACTCCATTGGTTACTGTAAAGGAATCCGAAATAATGTTACCCCATCTTACATTAAATGTTTGATTGGCGTACCAGTACTTCAAGATTATCAGTATATAGGATGGCACTCCCCTTGTTGCTAATTTTTCAAACAGGATATTGTGGCAGACTCTGTCAAATGCCTTACTAGCATCAAGAAAGCATGCACAAATAGAGCTGTTCATTTTGATGTACCTATCCACTAGCTCCTTCAGAGTGTAGATGCACTGGTCCGTACCATGATTCTGTTTAAAGCCAAATTGATTAAATACTATTAGTTGAGATATACACTGAGATTCTTTCTAAAATGATTAACTCTAGTATCTTACTTACAATACTGGCAAGGGCAATAGGTCTATAGTTGTCTTTTGATGTAATTTTGCCAGCCTTGTCTTTAATTACTGGTATCAAGGTAACGGACATCATAGATTCTGGTAGGAAACCATGGATTAGAAAGCTGGTAAAGCAACTGCTGAGTTTCTCCAAGAGGAGAGTGGAGGAGTACTTCAAATGTTCAGCATATATACCATCAAAACCACAGGATTTGTTAGCATCTAGCCTACTTATTGCAGCCTTGATTTTTTCACTTGTAACTTTAATTGTGTCATATTTTTCTTCTTTGTTACACTGTTGTAGCAGCAATGGTATTTCCTTGGTGCCCAACAGAGTTAAACAAAGTTTGGTAATGTGTTTTCCAAAGATTGGCTATGTTATTAGTACCAGAGATCCCATCTACACTAACGGGTAGAGGTGTGCAGCTATTATGCATTTTTTTAATATCCTTCCAGAAGGCCAATGTGTCTTTGCTAGCAAAGTTTTTGGCCAATGCTTCTCTTCTTAATACATTTTCATTGTTTTTTATATATCTGATTGCATACTTGCATCTAGCCTTTAGTCTGGTGAACATGTCAAAAATGGATCCCTGTCTCGGTTTGTTATGATCCAGCCATACACTACGAGCATCTCGGGATGCCTGGTATAGTTCTGAAACATGGTCATTCCACCCAGGTTTGTTAAAAGAGTAATTTTTGTTATGCTTGTGAAATACTATGTCACTAGCCTTAGTAAGACAAGATATAATATTATAGTACAGCTTGCTGACCTCTTCTCGATGACTAGCATTAACACAATTGGGGTCTTCACAGGTAATGGCATCCTCACTGCCAGGATCAAGCTCAGAAAGGAGAGTGTGTGTTAAAGTGCAAAATTGCTCACACTCCTCCTCGTCAAGCCCGCCCCATGGCAGTTTTGGATTTACACTATTGTTTGACTGGGTTAATTCTGGCGCTCTTTCCAAACTAGCTGTTAAGGTCAATGGGATATGATCTTCATCTGTATATGTATACTGAATTTCCATATTTGTTATCATATCATGGAAATCAGCACTAGCTACGGTATGATCTAGCCAAGACGTTGAGCCCCATGCTGCACTGACACATGTGTAACTACTATGAGGGAGCATGATCTGAGAAGAGATAATTAGATCATGCTCACCACAGAAGTTAGTCATATGACTAGCAAACAGAGAGTTACTCATGTCCTTCAGATTAGCATTCCAGTCCCCTATTACAGAGTAGCAGGTGGTATTTAGTTCTTGTAAAAGAGCACTTAGCTCTCCAAGGCATTCCAGGTATTGTTCTTCATTTTCATTACATTGGTAGGGCAAGTACACACTAAGAATAACTACTTTCCGTTGGATATCTTCTATTTCTATACCTGTACACCATGGTAAATTTGTTACAAGTGGTTTAACCCGGCTGTCTAAAGAGTCCCTCCACAAAATAGCTGCTCCTCCCGGTGAGTAACCTGCTACTAGACCATCCATAGCATCGGTTGTCGAGACCCCAAACCCATGAAAATGATCACAGATAGTACTGAGGTTACCCAAATCCTGTTTAAAATACCAAGTCTCCTGCAGGCACACAATATCACTGGTATTAAATACGTCGATCTACTACATCAGGGCGTAGGAGAAGCCCTCTGTTGGTTTTAGGGAGCCCCCTACAGTTATAAGTAGCAATACGCAAATTGTTGGGAGTACTAGGGACAGTTTTTTAGACCTACCTATCACGTCCTCCGCCCCCTCACCTACCCATTTATCTTTCTCCATATCTTTTCTAGTGTCCTCTTCATCACCTCCATGTCTTGCGTTTCCATATCTTGTGTTAGCCCCAGCAATGCCCCTACCCCTCTATCGTCTCTCTGCTTTAATTCCTCCCACCTTAGTTCCCCAATTCTATTCCTCATGTATCTCTCCAACTCGTTTCTCTCCTCTTCATATGTTGTAAACTCCGTTACTATGTGTTCTATGTCCTCGACTATTGGGTCTCCTCCTAGTTTGCATTGGTTACAGTGCAGTCCTATTCCGTTCCATCTTCTTGTTCTTTCATGTCTCTAGGGATCCTGTCCTTGCTTTAAACAGCAATTTAGATCCCCATCCCCCATCATAGAAAAGTTCTCTAGCTGGTTTTTCCTTCTCTCTGTAATACGACAGCGTGGCTTTGTTTTCTACCCCTTCCCTCCACTTCCTTCTTCCCTCCTCTTTTATCCCTTTCTCTATCTCTCTGATACATCCTCTCCCATTTTCCAATATTACCCAATCATCCCTCCCATTTCGTTTTCTAAATTCCCCTCCCACATGGTCCTGTATTATATTTATCCTTTCCAGCCTTCTTTTGCACTCCCTGTTCCATTTACTTCCCTTGTTCGCCCACCTGTATACCTTCTTTGGCCACCTATTTTCCTCCATCCCCTCTAGCCTCACTTTGTACTTCCCTTTAGCTTTTCCTATCCTTTCTTCAAACGTACTTACCCCATTTCTCCTTGGATTGCTTCTTGTGCTACGTACTTATTTGCCCCCAATCCCGTCCTTGCAGCGTCGTTGCAGCGCAACCTGCATCATGACAGCAGACAGATTGAGCTGTCATTTATATCTTACATAATACACAAATGCTCAAATTAGTGTGTTTGCTATGATATTATATTTAAATATAACCTGATCAAGCAACAAAACAAGTGCTGTCGTTGTGTGACAAAAGGCAACAACCCTCAGATAATTTCAGTGCCTCATGTCAGGTCATCTACCTATCTCCTTTATCCTCGAGGGGATGAACACGAATGAATCGCCTCTATTCCATCCATCTATGTCATCCATCAATTGGTGCCCTTCCCCCCACAAAATACCGTTTAACTCGAACTGTAGGTTAAATATATATACCTCACAAGTCACAATTAACTTGACCCATATCCTTCCATCTCACTCTTGACCTGCCTGTTCCTTATCCACCTCACTCTCATATGCTCGTTTAGTCATCCACATAATCTCACTCTCCATGCGCTCCACATGACCGAACCGCCTCAAGGTGTTCTTCACACTCTCCAGCACATTCATATCATACCAGTACGTAGCCTATACATTGCAAGCCTTCATATGTCCTCGATCCAGGAATAAACTAAGTAGAAAAATCAAATCAGCAAAAACTAATTATTTCCACAATAAGGCAGAGGAATATCAGAATAACCCAAAGAAACATTGGAGGCACATAAAAACAACAGGCTACAGCAACAAGGCAAGGGATTCGTCTAACACTAATATTGCTCTCAACATTAATGATCAGGTTTGCCACGATAAACGACAAATTTCAACCTACTTCAACACCTTCTTCACCTCCATAGCAAACACACTTGCACAGAACCTACCGCAACCTCTCAATAAATACACGACAACAACGGCCACCTTTCGAAATTTCTACAGAGATAAAGGCATACACCCGATTGCAAAATGTTACACCAAAATACACTTTTGACGAGCTCTCTAACCTAAATGTACATAAAAGCACAGGACCAGACAAAATTCCTGCCAAATTTCTACGAGATGGAGCCATTGGTATAGCAGGTCCCCTAACCCACATCATCAACTTGTTAATTAACACCAATACTGTACCTGCTGAACTGAAGGAAGCTATTGTAACCCCTCTATTCAAGAAAGGAAATAAACTAGAAGTTGGCAACTACAGACCAGTTAGCATATTATGTATTGTATCTAAAATCCTTGAAAGAGCGGTATACACCCATATTGAACACTACCTCAAAGAAAATGATCTATTTTATAAGTTTCAATCAGGTTTCAGATGCATGTACTCGACTGACTCCTGTCTCATCCACTTAACAGATCACATTCGTAAAGAAATGACTAAAGGTAACTACACCGGTATGGTTCTTCTTGATCTACAAAAAGCGTTTGACACAGTAGACCATGATATCCTATGTAATAAACAACAAGCAATTGGCATTGGGTCTGTGAACTGGTTTAAATCTTATCTTAGTGGTAGAACACAAAGAGTCAAAATTGATGATAATATATCTGATCCTATGCCAATTAACTGTGGGGTCCCGCAGGGAAGCATCCTTGGTCCCTTACTCTTTCTCTGTTATGTGAACGACATGGAACTGAGCGTCTCGTGTAAATTATTACTGTATGCTGACTACAGCGTGCTTCTGGTTTCAGGAAAAGACCCAATAAGTATTGCCGCTTCACTTTCCAAAGAACTAGAATCATGTAGTGAATGACTAGTGGACAATAGACTATCTCTTCATCTGGGCAAGACGGAAGCCATCTTGTGTGGGACAAAACGCAAACTGAAAGACATTGTGGGCTTCTCGGTCAACTGTAATGATATTCCTATAACAACAGTGTCATAAGTTAAATATCTCGGACTAAAACTGGAGTCGAGTTTGTCAGGTGAAACAATTTTGGAATCTATCCTGTGTAAGTGTAGAGCACGTATAAAATACCTGTATACACAGGTGGGATGCTTGCCAGCGGCGACCAAAAAGACCCTTTGCCAAGCGCTTGTTCAATGTCATTTTGACTATTCTGTGTCATCCTGGTACTCTGCATCATCTAAATCAGCACAGCACAAACTTCAGGTCACTCAAAATAAAATGGTTAGGTTCATGCTGAACCTAGGACCCAGATCACATGTTGGCCAGGAACAACTTCAGTCACTAGGTATGCTCAATGTCTCTGACAGGGCCAAACAAATCAGGCTCACTAATGCCTTCAACATTTTCTATGACAGAGCTCCAGAGTATCTTAGGAGTGGACATAATACAAGAAACAGGATGTTTAATTTTAAGGTCCCGAGAATCCAAGGACAGGGTAAGCAAACATTCTTCTTCACTGCCATCAAAGACTGGAACGACCTACCCCAGTCACTCCGTGAAAAGAGAACACTGTATTCCTTCAGACGTAGCCTGAAGGAACACCTGAACCGGACAGCTGCGAGAAGGGAGCATGTCTTATGTCTACTACTAAATACGACATAAGAGATAGGCAAACCAAACTGAAATTATTACTGATTACGGATTACTGATATTTACCATAGGATGTAAGGTATCTTAAAATAACCCCCTAGAAATACTTTCTCTAAAGCAGTGCTATTCAACCTGGGTGGACGAGACTAAGTGAGGGGTGGACGGCTGTCTTGGGGTGGACAGGTGGGTGGACGAGATCCTGCCAGATTTTCCTGAAACTGAATTATTTCATGGTTGAAGAGTTCATTGACTGGCCACAATGCAAGTCGGTTACTACTGATGGTGCAAAAATAATGGTTGGTGCAATCGATGCCGTTGTAAGGAAAATCCAAGAAGTTTGCTGAGCAGATGTTTGTACAGATGTCAACATCATATTTGTGTGAGCAAGGTTTCTAAATTATAGATTTAATCAAGACAAAGAAAAGGAATGCCATTCTGAATTTGGATCCTCTCATGCGAGTTGCACTTGAAAATCGGCTGATGCCTCGATTTAAGCTGATAGGCAAATTGCAGCAGCAGCCAAGCCACTGATTTGTGTTTCTTGAAGGAAAATGGTTTGTTTTATAGAATATCAGATATAGCTAATATTATCTGCAAGTTTACTTTTGTCTCCTGAAGAAAATATAATTTGTCTCTTGAATACCAAAGACATGCTTAATTTGTTCTTGTATATTTTGAATATTTTAGTTTTAGACTGCATGTGTAATTATATGGAAGAATACGTAAACTTTAAATAGAGAATGAGAGTGAAACTGCTTTTTTCTATTTACATAATTGTAGAATTGAAATATAAAAGTTAGATGTTCAATGTTAGAACCGGGAGATTTTTGAAAGAGAACAAACATTTGGGGTGGACAGTTTTTACCAAATCACCACTAGGGGTGGACGACATAAAAAAAGGTTGAAGAGCACTGCTCTAAAGTAGGCCTATCTATTTCTTTTATCCTTCCCTTTTCCCCAGCTAACCTAATCCCACAAGGACCCCAATGAAAATACGCCTAACAGCCTTATTGGGCTATCCTTAGTTGGAATTATGCAAAGCTGGTACATGTCATATTTGTAACATACTATGTGGTACCAACTCTGTAAATTGCTAACTGAATAAATATTATTATTATTATTATTATGATCTGTCTTATCTCTCCATGTGACTCCACATAAGTCAACACACACTTCTCAGGTAACTAATGTCCACCCTTCTCACTCTTAATTTATGTCTATCCATAAATTAACTTCACTCCTGTCTGCCAATGTCGGAATCAATGGCCACACTGTCATGCAGTGACTTTAATTCTTTACTTCCACATTCAGCACCCTATTGTCAATGTTCTAAGATTTTAGCATTACTACAACATAGGCTACCTTACTTCCCTGATGTGCCCTCTCTCGCACTTCCTCCTTCAATCTCCCATCTTACTCATTACAGTGCCCAAAATAATATGATCTGACGTAACAATTTCCTGACCATTCAACCTCAATTCACATTGTGTAACTGCACATTTCTCTCACTCAAAGACCATAACCTAATTACTCTTTACCATATTGACTTCCTGGTTCCGTTTCTCACACACAGTATAGCTAGTATGTCTACTGACCCGGGTTCGAAACCCTGCCAGGCCCAGATATTTTTGGAAGGATAAATATCCTTTGTACCCAGCATTTCACTGGTGGCAGCAGTGGGATATGATCAGCTAGATGTAGTGCACTCATCACACGGACCCTATTTTGTTTTTGCTGAGGTGTTGTGGCTACGGTATCTTACAACCTGGAATAGGCTAGGGACTAATAGCCTTGTTAATTAAAGAAGGATGTTGTGTTACCCTGTAACCAATAATAAATATCCGGATGCTGTGCGTGCTACCGGTACTGTAACTAAAAATCCCACAACCACAGAACTACATCAAGAAAATAACAACCATCCCTCCTCAAGCTGCTCAGAAATGATGGAAAGTTTCAAATATAATTTGGATAAACATATGAATGATACTGGTTGGGTATGAAAGGGATCTGCTTCGTGTGGGCAGGTTGGCCCTCTGCAGATTTCCGTGCACTTATATTCTAATCAAACCTTATAACTCTAACTCATTGTCACTCGATCATAACTGCATATCAACAAGCAGTAGCAGACACAATTTGCACTCACTCTCTTCCCTTAGCAAGGGTACTGCAACATCCTCGTTTTTCCTTGTATTTCTTTCTTGATTATCTTCTCCCAGTTTAGATCATCCATTGTGTTCAAATGTCCGAATCATCCAAGACTGAATTGTACAGTACACATCACTTCGCTAATCCTTTTTATATCTAATTTAACCGCCTCCTCAGCTTCTCATTTGATATCAGATTCTCATTTGTTAAGTTTCATTCTATTGATATCATCCACTTTGACTGGTCATAATTCTGAACTATAAGTCATTATGTTTCTGATATATCAAGCAAACACCTTTCTATTCATGTGAAGTTCTCTCATGTTCAGGATCAATAGCAGTTTTCTGAACTTTCCCCAACTGCATTTGTTCTGAAATAGTGGCGCCTTCAGCTCCACCATTGGCAAACATATGGTATCTCCTAATTCAATTTCGATACAAATTAAACTGCCTATCATTATCTACCTTCGACGTAGTTTCCGATTGCACTGCGCAAGAGCTTCAAAATAGTAGGAGGAAAAACTTGCTCATCAAAAATTGTAGGAAAATGTGCTCATGTGACACCGGCTTAAGCACGCACAAATTTGGCTACGGACAGAAATCTGAATGCATGCTGGGGAGAGATGGCCTACTAAACTAGCTCGGCAAGGCATGCACTTTCATCTGCTTGCTGTAGGCTGTTTCTCTTGGAAGGAGTAGAATAATAACAAAGATTCTTAACCACAGGCTCCAAAATGATGGGGAGATTGTAGGTGCCAATCGAGCAGGGAAATACCCAGGGGATGCCCATAGGCTTTTGATAAGGAATTGCAGGAACTTCTGTTTCATTTGCTTGGCTTTCCTTACTGGTTTTGTTTGTGCCTCACCTACACAGAGTGATCTATCTAGCTCTCACAATCACCTCCTCGATCCTCCTATCTACTTCACCACACACACTAAACAAGTACAGTACACCACACTTCTTTCTGCCACAACAACATTTCCAAAATAATGATAAACAACCATAGCCAAGCCTCGGAGTCCCCAGGGGGAGTCCTGACCTTCCCCAACGACTCCTCAAAATTATCTGGACCACGGCCTATCACTCTCACTATCAACTTCAGCAATATTTGCAACCTTTTCACTGATTTTCTCTCTGTAGAACACCATTTTTCCTCCTACAAACCTGATCTTCTTTTCCTCAATGAAACTCAAGTGCCTGAAGCAACTAATTTATATATTTTTTTCTATGTGGCATTCAAGACATGGTACGCACTTTATACATAGTTTATGGCTAAAGATAGGAACGTTCATGCATGTCGATGTCATACATAGGGTAACGTATTGCATGATTACTATCCCCCCCCCACCGGGATCGGCCACCAGTCTGGGGCGCATTGCGGAGGTAGAAGTGTGCGATCTGGAAAGAAAATTCCAAGAATCAATGCTCATAAGGATAATCAAAGACATTCACACACGTTATATACCTCGAATACGCCGGAAAATTAGAGCTAGTACACTACTACTCTAATTTTCCTTTGTACCCCTCTGGAAAACCACTCTGGATATCTCTTGAAGGTATTAAGACTACTTATCCATGATAATCCTTATCATTGGCCAATCTCTAAGTTATCATTCCTATTGAATGTATTGTTAACATTATTTCTCTGCCTCACCGACGGAGCTCCGTTAACTAAACTCACCCGTCCCGCCGACGGATTGATTGACCCTTCCATCATGACGACGGAGTAGAAGTCTTCCCCGCCGCGTGAGGATATTTTTAATATAGGCGAGTCATTCCGGCTGAGCCGAAATCCCGTTTGGAAGCCTTCCCCTTCCGCCGGGAATTATAGTTCTGGCGCTCGACCACGAGCGGGTTATTTGGAACGTTACTCTAGCCCGCCGTAGAGAGCCTCTGGTAAACATAGCACTCGGCTATTTTCCGCCAGAAGAGTTGAACCAAACACTTTGTGTTTTCTAACTCGTTTGCAACAAGATAGCCCAACACAAAACATACATATTTATAATTGCCAGGACGTCACCTGCAACCTTCTTTTAATAATAATAAATAAATTAATAAATTAGTCATGAAAGTGAAGGTCACATCTTAAGGCTACAATTATTAAAATTAACAGTAATAATAATAATACAACCTAGCCATAAAACACCCCTACATCGAGGCTGGCCACGAGGCCTAGGGCAAGCAGCACAACAACACAGCAATACTCTTACCTCCAGGAAGAAACTAGTAGCCAACCTCATCACGACGAACAGCTCGCATGGAAGGGACGACGCAGAAAACTATAGAAAGTTCTTCACCATGTGAAGCAACTCTTAAACTCGGGGCTGTTCGGCCAGGCAGCTTAGGGAACAACAACAACAACAACAACAACAACTCTTAAACTATAGAGTCTGCCGATGAACACAAAAACGCTTAGCCTACCAGAAAGGTAGCCGAAACGCGGTGCCCTGGATCAATAAGCCTCCTAAATAACTAGTTAGGCTAACCTGAGAGCACAAAATACAAAAAAACTATGGCGGCCAAGTTCACAGGCGAACGAGGGGACGCCAGTCTAATCCGATCCCTTATATAAAGACACTCCTGGGGGCCGTACCAATGAGGACGCCCGACCTATATAATCTAAACCTATTCTAGAACATCTCAGATAATACAAATGAGCAAAAGACTCCCTAGTAGAGACCGTAGAATGCAGAATGAAGAGAGGTCGGCAAACGCACGTCCGTCCGCAACGGGCCCCAGAGTGCGAAGGACGAATGGCGCTAGGCACAGCAGCGTCTGCGGGCACACCCACGCTTTGAACATCCACACGATGGGAAGCATTGCTTTTAGTAGTTCTAATTAATTTTTATTTTATTATTTATTATGAAGTTTTTTTTCGTAGTGAGCTCCCGATCATAATGACGATTCTGTAAGAGAATGAGCGTATGCTTACGATGTAGGTCTCTTTAACACTCTGATCGAGGCGGTTGGTTCAAACAGCTGACGCATGAGTTTGAAGAGTGCCATTACTGTATAAGGCATATCGTCAATGATGGAGGGGCCACTAATAAATATGTGGTATCTAAGGATTAATCGAGTCTGTAGCCTTTAAATTTGGTAGATATAGGGCCTAGGCCTACATGTCCTTTCTAAGTTGAATTAATTGTCCAATAGTTGTCATAAAGTAATAAAAAGGATGTAACTGGTACTGAATGGGTAAAGATGGGCAGAGATGGCCAAAGATGTTATCAAATTTGGCTGGGCTCGCAAAACTTTGAGAAACTGATGGCCAAAATTTCATCCGGGCAGCCTTCAGTACAAGCCACAACATTATGGGGAACGTTGTCGCTAACTAAGTGTGTATTTGGGAGTTTGAATGAGAGTGTAAATGTGAGTTTATAATTATGCAGGTGTACGTTGTGATAAGTTTTGAGAGCTTATTAAATGTTTATTAAAGTTATCCATACAATTACCATTTTCTGTCTTACATGTTTAAGAGAAAACGCGTATATTGAAACGCTAACTTAATTATAAGAATTAAAATTTTCTTACCAATAATACTAATACAGTATATTTTTTATGCCAACCATTCCTATTTATAATATTCAAATTATTAGTGGATTAAATAGCAATTTTTATGAAAAAATACAGTTACAGAAACAAAAATAGACCATCTCGACATTTTAATTCTTAGATGCGCGCGATGGTTAGGCTAGATTGAACAGTTTGAACTTCATAATTCATTAGATTTGCGAACTCCTAGAAGTGTTGACGTACTTGATTCGCGCGCCTCTCTCTAAGGTTAGCATCGTTTGTTATTGGATAGTGTAGTGATTAATTGGTGGCGTCCCAACATAATATATATTATCGATAGGCTAGCATAGTTAGCCTATATAGACTATAGCCTAGGCCTAGCCTATTATATTTCGACCAAACTTTTGAGGAATCCTAGGATAAATTAGGTGATAAGGAGATAAACTATGACACACCCAACCCAGAAGGGCATAAATGGTAGGGAAAGCCTAAAGGCATTTTTGATTAGTAATTATATAATCACAAATGCAAAGTCTGATTTAATTCTTACCCGGATATTTTACCATAAGTATAAAATATTTTGTCATAAACATGACTTTACCCACTCCTCTAGAGTTCACATTGGACGAGTGTTGGGTAAAATGGGTATTAAAGCAGGGGCTAGAGTGGGGGGTAGGAAAGGTTTGGGCCAAAAATTTGCATTCGTTGGTCTAAAGGAACTTGGGGACAAAATTGATAAGAACAAAATCTTATCGCCTGAAAAATTTAGGCCTAATGGCCTTAAGTACCTCAAAATTATTTTGACTGATATCCGTAAAGAATGTAGGCCTAACGCTCCCTTGCCCAACCTTCGTCACAAAGAAAATGTACACTCTCCCGATATATCTCAAAATCATGTTTGCGAGAAAACTATCCTTCCCCCTCCAAAGACTAGTAAAAATTCTAGGTCCATTCTTATTCCGAAAATTATACTTCATGATATTGGTAAAAAATGTAACCTAGACCGGTATCAAAATAGTTCTAGTTTTAAATATCATTCGTCTCCAGTTTACACACGAAAAAGAAAATCTGAGGACGAGCATAATTCTCTCCCTAGCAAGAATTTTTTTAAAACTAATATTCCTAAAAACGTATATAAACCATCTGTCGAGGAGTGTAAGAAAAGTCTGGATACTTTTCTATCGGAATATTTTGAATTAACGTACGCTCCTTGGGATAGAATGTTGACCGATGCATTCTACAACGATTACGATGATTACTGCTCAATAAACGGTCTTTCGATCGGATCACGTATATTTACAGGGAAGTATTTGGCTAAATTTGGTATCCGTGCTGGAGCCAGAGTGGGTGGAATAAAAAAAGGCCAAAAATTTGTTTATGTTGGTCTCCGTCGAAGCGTGGACCCGCCTCTGGATCCTCTGCCTGGTTTACCATTCACGGATTTCCCGCTACCCCATACTCCACTGCCTCCCCTACCACCACTGTTCCCTGATGATGATTCCCTGGGAGCAAATACAGCTTTTTTTAAGCACTTTGACGAAGGCTTTACTTCATGGTTAACTGATAGCTGGAAAAAATAAGCGTAATGTTTTACGTTACCGGGATGTAACACAGGGAGGGAAAGGTACTGTATCATATACACATGGAAGATTCTTGAAGGTATGGTACCAAACCCTCTCCCTGAAGAGAAATGAGGCATCAAGAGCCAACGTCTGCCACGACTGGGGAGGACTTGCTACAGACCGACAGATGAGTCGTAGATTCATCCTCCCAGCGACACGGGACCCTCCTCTCAACAAAGCTTCCTGAACGTCTGTCCATATGCGCTATCCGTGGTACGCACCCGAAGTTTTCTTCAAAAGGGGGGCTTCTATTTGCCAGTGACATTTTTGGTCTTGGTATAATGATTGAACGGTCGGTAAAAAAGCAGATAAAGGCTGGACGGGTGCAAGCTTGGCCAGAGGGTCTTCAGGAACTTGTTGCTGACATGGTCGAGTACGAAGAGAAAGACCGACCATCCCTAACTGAAGTCATCGTTAGGCTGAACACCATCCTGCCCTCTCTTTTGGACCTTCCACGGTCATTCCCTGATGATAAGGAGATCAGTGATTCCGATGATGAGGAGAGTGATTCCGATGATGATGAGAGTGATTCCGATGATAATGAGAGTGAGTCTGATGATGAGGAAAGTGAGTGTGAATAATGAAGTGAGTCTGATGATGAGGATGAGTCAGTCCGATAATGAGAATGATTCCAGTTATGGCGAGGAGTCGGATGATGAGGTTCAGTCAGAAGATGAGGATGAGTCGATATTCTATATAACAGAAACTTCTTAATTTTAAGATTTAATTATTTGAAAGGATCTTGTAATTTAATTATATCTACATAAGACTTTTACTTTCTAGTTTTATGAATAGGATATTTTACTATTATTTATTAACCCTTTGAGGATTATGACGTATTTTGATACTCTATTCTGGATATCATGAGACGATTATATTCACATTAGGAAGGGTATATGAAAGTCGACAGAGGGTTGATGGAGTTAATCCTTACCCTTTTAACTCTCACAGATCCTTCCTAAGCTGTATAGATTGTCAAATGATAGCCATAATAAACTGTATACACGTGTCATAATCCTCAAGGGATTATGTTATATTAATTCCAAGGAGAAGTATTTCATACTAAATTCTGGTATCGTATTTTATCTTGGCGAGCAATAGCGAGCCTGCATGTTAGGAGAAATCGTCCTCTGGTCGAGACATTTTTCTATAAAATGATGTACATAATTAGCTTGAAGGGGACCTGGGGAGATTTTTGTATTTACATTTTCATTTTTTGAAGGTGGTATTGGAAGGACATATTTTTGTTTTAAGTCTAGGAGGCAAACTAATTGTAGATTACTCAACAATGGTAAGACAAAAACAACTTAATAATGTAAACAAAATTATTATAACATCAAAAGTCATACCAGATTTTGCTTGCTTTTGGTTGCCATTTTCGAGTATTTTAGTTTGCCCCCTTGGTTAACAAAAACACCTGACTTCCTTCAAATTTAATAATGCCCACTCAGACCCCCTTCAAGCGCAATTTGTACATTTTTCTATAGAAAAGATGTCCTGACTGGAGGCCGGTATTTAAGTTACAGGTTCGCTATCACTCACTCAGAAAAATATTGACACCTGAACGGAGTGATGCGTCTTATCCTTGCCAAACTAATGGAGTGAATGTCTTACAAAATCAAACTAATGGATTGAAACAAAGGAGGTCCAAACTGAACCCCCTCAGACCAAACAGGATAAATAGGGCAAAGGGAGGTAGGGAGGGAGGAAAGGTACGATTAATGGAATAGATGTAAGAAGGGAGGGAGGGAGATAGGTACAAAGGAAAACAGGCAACAACAGACATAATGGTCCTTACTATAGTCTATTAGCTGTAAGTAGGCGAGAAATCATGACCTCTAAGTTGCAGAGGGATACAAAAGGCAGAACTGCCTGTGACAAGTGCCCCTCCCAGAGTTGAAAGAGTGACAGGGCCAAACTCAAGGAATGTTCGGGCCAAAATGCCTGGACACACAGAGTTTGAATCAATTTTAGTTATAGGATGAGGGGAAGATGGATTCAGAGAGCTAAGCTGTTGAATAGAAGAAAGATTTGGAATATCGTTTCACTCTTGGATTGGAGAGTTGCCAGCAGCCCTTCTCTGTATCCTATTTTCTGGCAATCATTACATTATTTTATGCAGTTTAGGAAGGAACTCGAGGAATCAAAGGGACGTCCTATTCATCAAATTCTGACAACTATTAGAGGATTTCACTAGGCTCAGGAAGACCTCAAGCAATTAAATAATATAATACATGAATTAATAGACCAAAAAAACAAACCAGAAACAGTCCGTCTCCCCTTAAATAACTACAGACTATCAATTATCCTTCTATAGCTAACACAGATCCTTCCTAAGCTGAATAAAATCATCTATTGCTTGTCAGAATATGCTGAGAAGGATGTCACCGGTACTGGAGGGGTTAAGGGATCCCATCTCGCTTTTTTTCTCTTTCTCTCCCTCTCTTTGGCTTGTATCCATTCGGCCCCATTCAGCCTACTGTTTTAAGACGTTTACCCCCATCCAGGTGTCAATATTTTCCTGGCGAGCGGGAGCGAGCCAGCATATATATATTTTTGTTTTGACAGCAAGCTAAATTTGAAATTTTTTCAATAGAAAAATGTCTCCAGCGAACCGGCGGCCCCATGAGGGCAGCCGCTGGCGGCCCGCCAACTGGTCTTGTCCATTTGAGAGGGTTGTGTCGTGGCAGCTGTGATGGTTGCATTGATTCTGTTTAGATCTGCATCTGCTAGGGGGAAGATATTTTGTCTTGCTTGTATGGAGTTGGCTATTGTGTCAGCTCGATCTTTTGGTAGTGTGCACAGCTGTCCATCTATGGTGAAAGGATAGGAGGGGAAAGAGGGTCGTCCTATAATTTTTCTGAACATTGCCCACACTTGTGGAAGAGGGGTATCATGGGAAATTTTTCCACAGTACCTTTTCCAAGAAGATTTCCGCGCCGATTTTATGATTTTCTTAGCATATGCTGTAGCCTTCTTTACTTGTATCCAGTGATTAGTGATTTGTAGTGATTTGGATCTTCTTTGTTTTTGTATTGCTCTGTGGCGCTGTGCGACTGCTTTTGAACATTCTTCAGTCCACCACGGCTTCAAGATTTTATTCGAGGGTTGTCCTGATGTAAGCTTGAAGAGCTGTTCAGCGGCTTTGTTGATTGCCTCTATCAGTTTTTTATGGATTATGTTTGGATCTGTGGAGTTAGTATCTGGTAGTTGTACTGTTTTCTGCCATTGTTGCCAATCAAAATGAAGAGGAATCCGCCACTTGGGCAACGAGATTGGGAATATTGGGGGGTTGCAATTTTTAAATTGTATAATTAATGGTCGGTGGTCTGTGCCCAAGTCTGGCCCAGCTGAAGAGTTTATATCTGGAAGGAGGGTGCTCGTTCCGAAGCATATATCTATAGACGATGAGTAATTAGTTTGTAGATTGAAGAATGTAGGGATGTAGGGTTCTGATAGTAAGCTGTAGTTGGTATTGTGGAAGTAGTTAAAAAGATCATTTCCTGCTGCATTGGGTGTTCCATGGCTCCATGAATGGTGGTTTGCATTTAAGTCACCTATTACTATGAAAGGACTTGTAGGATATAATGGTCAAGTTCCTGATGGGAGATTGGACCACCTGGGTTATAGGTTCCTATTATTGATAACTGCGAGTTTAGAAAGGGGATTGTTGTAGCTATGATTTCTAGTGTGCCATTGCGGAAAGGCACTAACTTTATGGGTTTGGCTGATAAAACTGGTTTAGTTAGCAATAGTAATCCTCCTCCGAGTCTTCCTGTTCTATCTTTCCTTTCAATTAAATAGGGTTTAAAAGTAGGTTTGTATTTTTCTGTGAGCCATGTCTCTGTAATAATTGCAATATGTGGTGATGTTTTACTAATATAGTTTTTGAGTTCAGATAAAGATGTATTGAGGGATTTTGCATTCCAGGTGATTATACAGAGCGGAGCCATTATTTTTTATGTTTTGCAGGTTCTTGGTGGTTGTACACGATTGTCTACTTCAAGTTGGGTGCATAAAGTACCGGGATGCGTTCCATCACCAGGTTCATTGTGGGTAGGTGATTTAGAGTTTGGGTTGCGGGTTCTCGGGTCATGGTTTTTAATTTCTTCCTCTCTGTTGTCTTGTGCTTGTGTTGTTGTTTCCTTCGGCTTCTTTTCCGGCTGGGGGTGTTCAATTTGAAGATTACTGGTATTTTCCTGGACTGTGTTGGGGTCAGTAGTCTCTTCCTGTGGCTGCTCAGGAGAGGGTGAGGGTACTGGTACTGTTACAGCTGGTGGTGGTGCTGTGTTGAGGTCAGTAGTCACTTCCTGTGGCTGCTCTGGAGAGGGTGAGGGTACTGGTACTGTTGCAGCTGGTGATGGTGATGATGGTGTCACTGGTGTAGGAGTGCATATAGATGCGGGAGGTGTGGGAGAATGTTTGTCTGATGTGGTAGGTGCGGGTGTACCGACAGTACCGGTATGTATATTTACTGTTACTGATGGTGATGGTGTGGTTTGGATAGTTGTGGGTATAGTTTGGATAGGCCTTGTTGTTGATGTAGCTTCCTTGTTTTTTATAGTCTTTTGAATGTGTGTAATGATATTCGTTAGTGTTCTCAATTGCTCCTCAATAGGGAGTGTTGCTACCATATTGATAATTGTGTTTTGGGTTGTGATGCTTGCTTGGGTGTATCTTGTTGTTATTGTTGAGTGTCTAGTAGGAGGAGTACATTCATTGGGAGGTGTTGGTAATGGAGGGGCGGCAGTTCTGTTACTACCGGTACTAGGCCTAGTCTGTTGGGCTGAGGTTAGTGTTACTGGTATTTGTTGCTGTACAGTTTCATGGTCATCTTTCTGAGATTGATTTATTTGATTTAGGCCTAGGCCTGCCTGTGAACTAGGCATACTGGGATACTCATTAGGAGCGGCTGTATTTACCGCTTGACTGTAACTTCTGTTCATAGCTGTTCTGGTTAGGCCTAGGCCTAAGTTGGGTTTTTTTTTAGCTTGGATATGTACTGCCTCTTGGTACCTTGGGCAGTTGTTGGATGTGGATGGGTGGTTCCCTCCACAGTTGGGGCACTTCATTTCATTACTTAACCTCTGAAGTGCGCATGGGGGTAATTGGAAACGTCCCCCTGTGCTGACGTATTTGAGGTGTTTCCGTCACTAAAATATTCATTGTGCCATTAATAGCATTAATACTTATCCATATGCGCCTATTATGGGTTGATTATAAAGGTATTAACCTGAAACAACAATAAAACGAGTGAAAACAGCGTTTGGATGGTCAAAATCGGAGATATAGCCCGCGAGTTGTATAATGTATGGGTGAGGCAATCTGCTTTCCCGCCAATTTCCCCCAAGGCCACTGAGACACAGTCGATCGATACTCTCTCTCTCTCTCTTGCACTCGCTTGCTATCAGTGATGACCACACCCTCCAATCGGATTTCTAATGTTAGCACGAAAATATACCTCAGAATAAGGGAATAACAGGGAAAATAGGTGATAACTGAAGGAGAGGAGGAAAGTGGGGAAGGAGGGGAGGTAGAGGACTGAGATTTTGCATGGCCCAGGGGCCAAAAAAAAAAAAAAAAAAAAAAAAAAAAAAATATAAATTTTTTTTTTTTTTTCGATGTCAAAAGTTGATTTTTGTTTTCTCTGACTCTTAAGAGTCTCCCCGCAGTGCGCCGGGGGAACTCTTAAGAGTCTCCCCGCAGCTCCCGGGTTAAGCACTCTTTTGTTGGGTGTGGTGAGGAGCATTTGGCGCAGCGGATTGAGGAGCGGCAGTTTCTTGCAAAGTGTCCTAGTCTTTTGCATTTTTTGCAGCTAATAGGTGGAGGGCTGTATGAGCTGACTGGACAGGCAAGCTTCCATACCTTGATGTTTCTTGGTAATGGGTTCCGAGATGTGATAAGAACTGTTGGGGTGTCTTGTAGGTCGCCATCTATTCTTTCTTTGATACGGCGGATATCTGAAATGTCTATGGTTGAGTTGTGTCCTTCTTGGATTCTTGACAGATTGTTTGTGTATTTGTCTGTGAAAAGGGGGTAATTGTTTAGTGTATGGCCTGCTAAAGAAAATGGATTTTTGAGCACAGACTAAACCAAATATTCACTACTGTATTTACATAGCTGGTCATTAACCTAACCTAAGGTAACCTGGGCATCCTGGGGGCTGCTGCCCCCAGACCCCCGCTGGTCTTGGGATGAAATGTGATAAAAAACACATATCTCTTACCTCATTATTCAAAGTTTTGTATTTGGTTTAATATACTCTACCCAGGTCATTTGAACAGTTCTATTGCTTCTATATATCATATAATACACCATAGAATAAGTTTTTAATAACTAGAAAAAAAGAGGACTTCGATTAAACAATTACGGAAATACCTTAAAACACGAGCCAAGTTTTGCTTAAATAATTTTGTTTTCGCCGTTTTTAAACCCGCGAAAATATTAAAGCGTAATTGCATACCTTATTGAGATGTGGAGGGAGTAGGTGGGGAAGAGATGCGTCCACGTTTTCGACGAGGAGTTACAACGAGTAGGTGGTTTTATTTAAAAACCAATAATGACCGCATCGCCACTGGTCTGCCGGTTCATAATAGTAACATTCGTTTGAGCAGAGTTTGCAGGAAACAGAGGTAGGCAAACAACCATGGTCAGTAAAAACCTTAAGGGCTGCACTATTGTTCCTTGTAGTGTCAATAATCACTGAATGTGGGAGGGGTGAACAACCATTACAAGCGGCGTTCATGACTAAAGTGAGGAGAGACTTAAATGAAGGTGTGTATCTGTGATTGGTTCAGTGCAATGACGTAATCAAGGTCAATAAACTTACCCGATAGGTTGCTGGTTGTATGCGTGACGGAATCTATGAGTTTAATGACGTGGTCAGAAAAAACCCCCAATAAGAATCCAGAAGTGTCTCGTGATGTATTGCGCAGGAGTTAGGAAATGAAACTCAGTATTTCCAATGAGGATTGGCAGATGGCGTGATAGTATTACAAAAGTTGAAGGATAGAGCTCTCCAGTTCACGAAAAAATGGCGTCGCTGAAAGCCGCGCCGTCTATAAGAGAGTATTGACAACCGTTTTACGGTAGGTAGACATGTTGTTACCGTTTTTTTTAATAGGTTTTGCCGAGGGTTGAAACTAATTTTAATATGATGCTTAGAGCATATAGATTCCATATCTGTCTTCAATTAGGCTATGTCAAAATAATTGGTGACCATAGATTCCATATCTGTCTTCAATTAGGCTATGTCAAAATAATTGGTGACCAATAAATGGAGTTATACTGGCTGCTAACCCCCGCTAAATCCCTTAAATCCGAGCCAACTTTTGCCTTAATACTAGGTTAGGTTAGGTTAGGCTAATGTTAACCCCATAATACTAGGTTAGGTTATTTGGTTAGGTTAATGACAAAACTTGGCTAGGATTTCATGAATTTAGCAGGGGTGTGGCCGTGTGGGGGCGGCAGCCCCCACCCATTATACTAGGTTAGGTTAGGTTAGGTTAGGTTAGGTTAGGTTAGGTTAGGTTAGGTTTAACCACATTCTTACTGGCTTTATCCACGTTGAAAAAAAAAAAACCCGAGCCCTCCCCACTATCGGGGGCCGTGTCTTAAGATTGATGTAGCCTATATCAAATAAAAAATAAAAAACAAAAAAAAATAGGCTAACCTGAAAAACTCGTCACTGGTTGGTGATAAACATTTACCCTAGATTCTAGCCTACACTTTCTATTCTAATGCTGCTTACTCACGGTACTCACTAGGCTACTCACCCCATCAAATGTCAACAGCTCAACAATTCAATTACAGGTTAGGCTAACCTTCCCCTTCAAATTCCATTACCTCAGATTCCTCAGAATTAGTGTAAATTTTACTTGCTTTACCAATGTAGCCTAGGCTATGGTAAATTCGGTAATCCAAATGTTCCGCTATGCTACTCATATGTTTACCTTGCTCCTCCTTGTCCAACATGATTCCTCCTCTGCCATCGTAAAACAAATAGCTTAGTGATTTGTTGCTGCACTATAATGTAATATGAAATTGTCAATAATAGTAACTTGCCTGAAATGTCCACCAAATACGAAAAATGCCACAGCCTTCTTTCTTCTTCTTCTTCTTTTTGTGGAGTTGCTGTCCTTTTCCAAGCCAGCTCACCTATGCACCGGTGACTTCTCCAGAAACAGCTAGAGCTAGATTTAAGAATTTGTTTAGAAAATATGTAGTCGTAGAAAGGATAGTTAAAGAAAAAGAATTGAAGTATATAGCTTAAGCAGAACTCCCCTCTCCTTATCCTCTGTGTCCGTAAAGCACCCGTCACACCTAGCCGATTTGAGGCCAAGACTGTCCGCGACCTAAGGGTCCTGGACAGTCTTGGTCTACGACTACGTTGCCGCGCATCATGGGCCGTCGCCAACATAACAAAGAGGTTGGGATGGGTCTTCACATACCCCCTCAAAAGTTCAACATATCGAACTTTCAAAATCAAGTCGGCGTGGAGTGAGGTCAAAAAATGGGGACGTGAAGGGGACGGGAGGCTGATGGCGTGTCACGGCGCTTGACGGGAAAAGGTAGGCGTCAGTGCGGCGTCACACGGCACCAGAAATGAGGTCTGCGGTCAGGCGGCGTCACCATAACAACCTGCGGGGATCAGCGGCGGCTTGCGGCGACCCAACGATGCCCTAACGGTCAATATATAAATAAACGACATAATTAACCCGCTGAGTGTCAGCCAATTTTGACGGTGTGGTTCTGCCAGTGCCAGATTTTTATATTTTTTTTTTTGGCTAGCCTAAATCTATCAAGTTGGGAGAGAAAGGAAGGATAATGGTAAAAAAAACACTCCCCTTGTCCATTTTCGCCAGAAATCAGGTCCCCGATGGTCCCGAAAGTAGCTGAAAAGACACTATAGACTACAGATACTTTTATGGTATCGGAATGTATGGGTAGGAGGGTGGTTTGGGGGATGGTGGGGGGAAGGTAGAAGCGTAATTGACTCATGTTACAAATATGAAGCCGATTGGTGAGGTAGTTTCGCCACCACGGATTTTCCTTTTTTTCCTTATCTTCGTACGGATACGCTGGAAGTGGGTGGTGGGAGGCGGTTGGGGGTATGGTGGGGGGAAGGCAGAAAGGTAAGGGACTTGTCACACAAATATGGAACCGATTGGTACAGTCGTTTCGCCGCCACAGATTTCCTTTTTTTTCTTTCTGACGGGACCGACAGTCAGCGAGTGGGTGGGAGGAGGGATTTGGGATTTTTGTGGTGGGTAGCCAAAAGTGTAAGGTACCGGTACATATATACGTCCCTGGCACTGGGCGTGACAACACCCTAGGACGTATATATACGTCCCTGGCACTCAGCGGGTTAAATAATTAAATAATAAATATATTATCAATAACCATCAAAATATAAGATTAGGTATATTAATTACAGAAAAAATGAAAAATAAACATTCAATACATAATTAAATTAATAATAATAATAAAATAACAGAATTAACTGAAATAATCAGTTAACCCGGCAAGCGCGATAGGCCTCACGGAAGGCTTCCTATAGGGAACGCGATAGGCCTCACGGAAGCAAGACCATAAAAAAAGCCTTCCAAAAAAAAAAAGGGCCTATCAAAACAAAGGATTTTGTCTCTAGGTGAGATAATTCCCCTCTAGTACTCATCCATGTGTTTCTCACCCCTCCCCCTCCCCTCCTTCCCCCCCTTATTCCCCCCTCCTCAATTATCACCTATTTATCCTCTTATTATCATCATTTATCGGTTATTTTTCTCTCCCGCGATAATGTAACACAAGTTGGTTGCATAAAAGATCGTTACGCAACACCCAGACACCAGCACACACCGCCCCGCTCGTCTCAGTTGACTCCCAGACAGCGAGAGGGGAGGGCTGCCTGTGGCTCTCTCTCGCCTGAGATTATGACCGGGTGGCCAATATCTTTGTTCTTCACCACCCAAATGCTTTTCCCACTTATTTTAGCACTCTTGAAGGTTCATATATACATCATATATGTAAAATAAAAGCATACCGAAAACAAATAATGCTTTATATTGTAAATATAACGAATTCTGTCAGAATCCAGGGCTAGAAATGCACAAATAACTACCCTAGCACCTAGGTCTATATCGCGCTTGTCAGGTTAATAATCAGCGTCCATACTGAAGGGGTCGCCGTCCATCGGCACAGTAATGCATATTGACTATTGACGCCGCCCTGCCGCCCTACCTCCTGTCGCCGCCGTTCGTCGGGTCGTTGTCAACGCGCTACGCCTCAGATCGGCACTCCAGCGGCGACCTAGGTCTCACCTTCAGTCCTGCATGGGCGCCGCTCTACCCCGTCAGGTCGCCGTCAGGCGGCGTGGCCATCCATACTGCGTCCCGTCCAAAACTCACCCCCCCAAATCCTTAAGCTCTCCGCCGAAGGTCGGCACTCCTGACCACGACTCAAGGTCGTGGTCAGTCGTGGCTCAAATCGGCATGGTGTGACGCCTGCTTAAGTCACTTGTGTTTACAGTTAGAAATTTGAAAAATGTCGGCTGGGGATTTTTGTTTAATCATGTTATGGTTGCAATACAAGACATTGTGAATACATTATTAAATTAATAACCCACAACTAGAGACAAAAATAAAATATAAACTAGGGCCTATTGCAATTAATTACGGTTTATAATAGAAAAAACGACGATTTATTGACACACTGACAACTGGCTAGCCTTCGTAAAGTTAAGAGATTTCGTCAAGCCGAACATTAATATGGGTAAAATTTTCCCCACAAAATTATTTAGATTCACATACACAAATTTAAAGTACACTAGTAATTAATTATAATACAGTAGTTATGTAGGCCCTATGCTTAAAAAAATCTTACTGCCGAATATCTACAAAGAGATGAATAGTCCACAACTGCCTTGGGAGACCTCAATTTATTTAGGCTCAATGTATACTGAACGTATAAAATGTTTACTTGAATATTCTGAGCTCATAATTGTGTTTAAAAGGGTAAACACAATAACATATTAAGTATAAATAATATGTAATTCCATTTGTATATCAATTAACCACTACCCTGTTGGACAAGGTTACCCTGTTCAAGAAAGATAATCTTAAAATTTGCATATTATGTTTTTCTGAGTTAAGAATCATGTTCGAAAATCAAGTTAAAGGCAGTATAATGAATAAAACAACAGAAATTTCATTTGTGTATTCATTTAATGGGCTTTAACTATTGCTAGCACACCGGAGTCCCTGCAGCGGGCCGATGAAGGAAAGTTGCCCACACTCAGCTGCCTCTGGCCGCCCATATGCCTACAGCGGGCCGCCAGTTCTGGTTTATAGGGAAGGTATCTTAAAATAACCCCCTAGAAATACTTTCTCTAAAGCAGTGCTATTCAACCTGGGTGGACAGTCCACCATAGGGTGGACGAGACTAAGTGAGGGGTGGACGGCTGTCTTGGGGTGGACAGGTGGGTGGACGAGATCCTGCCAGATTTTCCTGAAACTGAATTATTTCATGGTTGAAGAGTTCATTGACTGGTCACAATGCAAGTCGGTTACTACTGATGGTGCAAAAATAATGGTTGGTGCAATCGATGCCGTTGTAAGGAAAATCCAAGGAGTTTGCTGAGCAGATGTTTGTACAGATGTCAACATCATATTTGTGTGAGCAAGGTTTCTAAATTATAGTTTTAATCAAGACAAAGAAAAGGAATGCCATTCTGAATTTGGATCCTCTCATGCGAGTTGCACTTGAAAATCGGCTGATGCCTCGATTTAAGCTGATAGGCAAATTGCAGCAGCAGCCAAGCCACTGATTTGTGTTTCTTGAAGGAAAATGGTTTGTTTTATAGAATGTCAGATATAGCTAATATTATCTGCAAGTTTACTTTTGTCTCCTGAAGAAAAAATAAATTGTCTCTTGAATACCAAAGACATGCTTAATTTGTTCTTGTATATTTTGAATATTTTAGTTTTAGACTGCATGTGTAATTATATGGAAGAATACGTAAACTTTAAATAGAGAATGAGAGTGAAACTGCTTTTTTCTATTTACATAATTGTAGAATTGAAATATAAAAGTTAGATGTTCAATGTTAGAACCGGGAGATTTTTGAAAGAGAACAAACATTTGGGGTGGACAGTTTTTACCAAATCACCACTAGGGGTGGACGACATAAAAAAAGGTTGAAGAGCACTGCTCTAAAGTATCTATTTCTTTTATCCTTCCCTTTTCCCCAGCTAACCTAATCCCACAAGGACCCCAATGGAAATACGCCTAACAGCCTTATTGGGCTATCCTTAGTTGGAATTATGCAAAGCTGGTACATGTCATATTTGTAACATACTATGTGGTACCAACTCTGTCTGTAAATTGCTAACTGAATACATATTATTATTATTATTATTATTATTATGATCTGTCTTATCTCTCCATGTGACTCCACATAAGTCAACACACACTTCTCAGGTAACTAATGTCCACCCTTCTCACTCTTAATTTATGTCTATCCATAAATTAACTTCACTCCTGTCTGCCAATGTCGGAATCAATGGCCACACTGTCATGTAGTGACTTTAATTCTTTACTTCCACATTCAGCACCCTATTGTCAATGTTCTTAGATTTTAGCATTACTACAACATAGGCTACCTTACTTCCCTGATGTGCCCTCTCTCGCACTTCCTCCTTCAATCTCCCATCTTACTCATTACAGTGCCCAAAATAATATGATCTGACGTAACAATTTCCTGACCATTCAACCTCAATTCACATTGTGTAACTGCACATTTCTCTCACTCAAAGACCATAACCTAATTACTCTACCATATTGACTTCCTGATTCCGTTTCTCACACACAGTATAGCTAGTATGTCTACTGACCTGGGTTCGAAACCCTGCCAGGCCCAGATATTTTTGGAAGGATAAATATCCTTTGTACCCAGCATTTCACTGGTGGCAGCAGTGGGATATGATCAGCTAGATGTAGTGCACTCATCACACGGACCCTATTTTGTTTTTGCTGAGGTGTTGCGGCTACGGTATCTTACAACCTGGAATAGGCTAGGGACTAATAGCCTTGTTAATTAAAGAAGGATGTTGTGTAACCCTGTAACCAATAATAAATATCCGGATGCTGTGCGTGCTACCCTGTAACTAAAAATACCACAACCACAGAACTACGTCAAGAAAATAACAACCATCCCTCCTCAAGCTGCTCAGAAATGATGGAAAGTTTTAAATATAATTTGGATAAACATATGAATGATACTGGTTGGGTATGAAAGGGATCTGCCTCGTGTGGGCCGGTTGGCCCTCTGCAGATTTCCGTGCACTTATATTCTACTCAAACCTTATAACTCTAACTCATTGTCACTCGATCATAACTGCATATCAACAAGCAGTAGCAGACACAATTTGCACTCACTCTCTTCCCTTAGCAAGGGTACTGCAACATCCTCGTTTTTCCTTGTATTTCTTTCTTGATTATCTTCTCCCAGTTTAGATCATCCATTGTGTTCAAATGTCCGAATCATCCAAGACTGAATTGTACAGTACACATCACTTCGCTAATCCTTTTTATATCTAATTTAACCGCCTCCTCAGCTTCTCATTTGATATCAGATTCTCATTTGTTAAGTTTCATTCTATTGATATCATCCACTTTGACTGGTCATAATTCTGAACTATAAGTCATTATGTTTCTGATATATCAAGCAAACACCTTTCTATTCATGTGAAGTTCTCTCATGTTCAGGATCAGTAGCAGTTTTCTGAACTTTCCCCAACTGCATTTTTTGTTCTGAAATAGTGGCGCCTTCAGCTCCACCATTGGCAAACATATGGTATCTCCTAATTCAATTTCGATACAAATTAAACTGCCTATCATTATCTACCTTCGACGTAGTTTCCGATTGCACTGCGCAAGAGCTTCAAAATAGTAGGAGGAAAAACTTGCTCATCAAAAATTGTAGGAAAATGTGCTCATGTGACACCGGCTTAAGCACGCACAAATTTGGCTACGGACAGAAATCTGAATGCATGCTGGGGAGAGATGGCCTACTAAACTAGCTCGGCAAGGCATGCACTTTCATCTGCTTGCTGTAGGCTGTTTCTCTTGGAAGGAGTAGAATAATAATAACAAAGATTCTTAACCACAGGCTCCAAAATGGTGGGGAGATTGTAGGTGCCAATCGAGCAGGGAAATACCCAGGGGATGCCCATAGGCTTTTGATAAGGAATTGCAGGAACTTCTGTTTCATTTGCTTGGCTTTCCTTACTGGTTTTGTTTGTGCCTCACCTACACAGAGTGATCTATCTAGCTCTCACAATCACCTCCTCGATCCTCCTATCTACTTCACCACACACACTAAACAAGTACAGTACACCACACTTCTTTCTGCCACAACAACATTTCCAAAATAATGATAAACAACCATAGCCCAGCCTCGGAGTCCCCAGGGGGAGTCCTGACCTTCCCCAACGACTCCTCAAAATTATCTGGACACGGCCTATCACTCTCACTATCAACTTCAGCAATATTTGCAACCTTTTCACTGATTTTCTCTCTGTAGAACACCATTTTTCCTCCTACAAACCTGATCTTCTTTTCCTCAATGAAACTCAAGTGCCTGAAGCAACTAATTTATATATTTTTTTCTATGTGGCCTTCAAGACATGGTACGCACTTTATACATAGTTTATGGCTAAAGATAGGAACGTTCATGCATGTCGATGTCGTACATAGGGTAACGTATTGCATGATTACTATCCCCCCCCCCACCGGGATCGGCCACCAGTCTGGGGCGCATTGCGGAGGTAGAAGTGTGCGATCTGGAAAGAAAATTCCAAGAATCAATGCTCATAAGGATAATCAAAGACATTCACACACGTTATATACCTCGAATACGCCGGAAAATTAGAGCTAGTACACTACTACTCTAATTTTCCTTCGTACCCCTCTGGAAAACCACTCTGGTTTTCTCTTGAAGGTATTAAGACTACTTATCCATGATCATCCTTATCATTGGCCAATATCTAAGTTATCATTCCTATTGAATGTATTGTTAACATTATTTCTCTGCCTCACCGACGGAGCTCCGTTAACTAAACTCACCCGTCCCGCCGACGGATTGATTGACCCTTCCACCATGACGACGGAGTAGAAGTCTTCCCCGCCGCGTGAGGATATTTTTAATATAGGCGAGTCATTCCGGCTGAGCCGAAATTACGTTTGGAAGCCTTCCCCTTCCGCCGGGAATTATAGTTCTGGCGCTCGACCACGAGCGGATTACTTGGAACGTTACTCTAGCCCGTCGTAGAGAGCCTCTGGTAAACATAGCACTCGGCTATTTTCCGCCAGAAGAGTTGAACCAAACACTTTGTGTTTTCTAACTCGTTTGCAACAAGATAGCCCAACACAAAACATACATATTTATAATTGCCAGGACGTCACCTGCAACCTTCTTTTAATAATAATAAATTAATTAATAATAAATTAGTCATGAAAGTGAAGGTCACATCTTAAGGCTACAATTATTAAAATTAACAGTAATAATAATAATACAACCTAGCCATAAAACACCCCTACATCGAGGCTGGCCACGAGGCCTAGGGCAAGCAGCACGACAACACAGCAATACTCTTACCTCCAGGAAGAAACTAGTAGCCAACCTCATCACGACGAACAGCTCGCATGGAAGGGACGACGCAGAAAACTATAGAAAGTTCTTCACCACGTGAAGCAACTCTTAAACTATAGAGTCTGCCGATGAACACAAAAACGCTTAGCCTACCAGAAAGGTAGCCGAAAAGCGGTGCCCTGGATCAATAAGCCTCCTAAATAACTAGTTAGGCTAACCTGAGAGCACAAAATACAAAAAAACTATGGCGGCCAAGTTCACAGGCGAACGAGGGGACGCCAGCCTAATCCGATCCCTTATATAAAGACACTCCTGGGGGCCGTACCAATGAGGACGCCCGACCTATATAATCTAAACCTATTCTAGAACATCTCAGATAATACAAATGAGCAAAAGACTCCCTAGTAGAGACCGTAGAATGCAGAATGAAGAGAGGTCGGCAAACGCACGTCCGTCCGCAACGGGCCCCAGAGTGCGAAGGACGAATGGCGCTAGGCACAGCAGCGTCTGCGGGCACACCCACGCTTTGAACATCCACACGATGGGAAGCATTGCTTTTAGTAGTTCTAATTAATTTTTATTTTATTATTTATTATGAAGTTTTTTTTCGTAGTGAGCTCCCGCTCATAATGACGATTCTATAAGAGAATGAGCGTACGCTTACGATGTAGGTCTCTTTAACACTCTGATCGAGGCGGTTGGTTCAAACAGCTGACGCATGAGTTTGAAGAGTGCCACTACTGTATAAGGCATATCGTCAATGATGGAGGGGCCACTAATAAATATGTGGTATCTAAGGATTAATCGAGTCTGTAGCCTTTAAATTTGGTAGATATAGGTCCTAGGCCTACATGTCCTTGCTAATTTGAATTAATTGTCTAATAGTTGTCATAAAATAATAAAAAGGATGTAACTGGTACTGAATGGGTAAAGATGGGCAGAGATGGCCAAAGATGTTATCAAATTTGGCTGGGCTCGCAAAACTTTGAGAAACTGATGGTCAAAATTTCATCCGGGCAGCCTTCAGTACAAGCCACAACATTATTGGGAACGTTGTCGCTAACTAAGTGTGTATTTGGGAGTTTGAATGAGAGTGTAAATGTGAGTTTATAATTATGCAGGTGTACGTTGTGATAAGTTTTGAGAGCTTATTAAATGTTTATTAAAGTTATCCATACAACTACCATTTTCTGTCTTTCATGTTTAAGAGAAAACGCGTATATTGAAACGCTAACTTAATTATAAGAATTAAAATTTTCTTACCAATAATACTATTACAGTATATTTTTTATGCCAACCATTCCTATTTATAATATTCAAATTATTAGTGGATTAAATAGCAATTTTTATGAAAAAATACAGTTACAGAAACAAAAATAGAGCATCTCGATATTTTAATTCTTAGATGCGCGCGATGGTTAGGCTAGATTGAACAGTTTGAACTTCATAATTCATTAGATTTGCGAACTCCTAGAAGTGTTGACGTACTTGATTCACGCGCCTCTCTCTCTAAGGTTAGCATCGTTTGTTGTTGGATAGTGTAGTGATTAATTGGTGGTGTCCCAACATCTTAATATATATTATCGATAGGCTAGCCTAGTTAGCCTATATAGACTATAGCCTAGGCCTAGCCTATTATATTTCGACCAAACTTTTGAGGAATCCTAGGATAAATTAGGTGATAAGGAGATAAACTATGACACACCCAACCCAGAAGGGCATAAATGGTAGGGAAAGCCTAAAGGCATTTTTGATTAGTAATTATATAATCACAAATGCAAAGTCTGATTTAATTCTTACCCGGATATTTTACCATAAGTATAAAATATTTTGTCATAAACATGACTTTACCCACTCCTCTAGAGTTCACATTGGACGATTGTTGGGTAAAATGGGTATTAAAGCAGGGGCTAGAGTGGGGGGTAGGAAAGGTTTGGGCCAAAAATTTGCATTCGTTGGTCTAAAGGAACTTGGGGAAAAAATTGATAAGAACAAAATCTTATCGCCTGAAAAAGTTAGGCCTAATGGCCTTAAGTACCTCAAAATTATTTTGACTGATATCCGTAAAGAATGTAGGCCTAACGCTCCCTTGCCCAACCTTCGTCACAAGGAAAATGTACACTCTCCCGATATATCTCAAAATCATGTTTGCGAGAAAACTATCCTTCCCCCTCCAAAGACTAGTAAAAATTCTAGGTCCATTCTTATTCCGAAAATTATACTTCATGATATTGGTAAAAAATGTAACCTAGACCGGTATCAAAATAGTTCTAGTTTTAAATATCATTCGTCTCCAGTTTACACACGAAAAAGAAAATCTGAGGACGAGCATAATTCTCTCCCTAGCAAGAACATTTTGAAAACTAATATTCCTAAAAACTTATATAAACCGCCTGTCGAGGAGTGTAAGAAAAGTCTGGATACTTTTCTATCGGAATATTTTGAATTAACGTACGCTCCTTTGGGATAGAATGTTGACCGATGCATTCTACAATGATTACGATGATTACTGCTCAATAAACGGTCTCTCGATCGGATCACGTATATTTACAGGGAAGCATTTGGCTAAATTTGGTATCCGTGCTGGAGCCAGAGTGGGTGGAATAAAAAAAGGCCAAAAATTTGTTTATGTTGGTCTCCGTCGGAGCGTGGACCCGCCTCTGGATCGTCTGCCTGGTTTACCATTCACGGATTTCCCGCTACCCCATACTCCACTGCCTCCCCTACCACCACTGTTCCCTGATGATGATTCCCTGGGAGCAAATACAGCTTTTTTTAAGCACTTTGACGAAGGCTTTACTTCATGGTTAACTGATAGCTGGAAAAAATAAGCGTAATGTTTTACGTTACCGGGATGTAACACAGGGAGGGAAAGGTACTGTATCATATACACATGGAAGATTCTTGGAAGGTATGGTACCAAACCCTCTCCCTGAAGAGAAATGAGGCATCAAGAGCCAACGTCTGCCACGACTGGGGAGGACTTGCTACAGACCGACAGATGAGTCGTAGATTCATCCTCCCAGCGACACGGGACCCTCCTCTCAACAAAGCTTCCTGAACGTCTGTCCATATGCGCTATCCGTGGTACGCACCCGAAGTTTTCTTCAAAAGGGGGGCTTCTATTTGCCAGTGACATTTTTGGTCTTGGTATAATGATTGAACGGTCGGTAAAAAAGCAGATAAAGGCTGAATGGGTGCAGGCTTGGCCAGAGGGTCTTCAGGAACTTGTTGCTGACATGGTCGAGTACGAAGAGAAAGACCGACCATCCCTAACTGAAGTCATCGTTAGGCTGAACACCATCCTGCCCTCTCTTTTGGACCTTCCACGGTCATTCCCTGATGATAAGGAGATCAGTGATTCCGATGATGAGGAGAGTGATTCCGATGATGATGAGAGTGATTCCGATGATAATGAGAGTGAGTCTGATGATGAGGAAAGTAAGTGTGAATAATGAAGTGAGTCTGATGATGAGGATGAGTCACTCCGATAATGAGAATGATTCCAGTTTTGGCGAGGAGTCGGATGATGAGGTTCAGTCAGAAGATGAGGATGAGTCGATATTCTTTATAACAGAAACTTCTTAATTTTAAGATTTAATTATTTGAAAGGATCTTTTAATTTAATTATATCTACATAAGACTTTTACTGTCTAGTTTTATGAAGAGGATATTTTATTATTATTTATTAACCCTTTGAGGATTATGACGTATTTTGATACTCTATTCTGGATATCATGAGACGATTATATTCACATTAGGAAGGGTATATGAAAGTCGACAGAGGGTTGATGGAGTTAATCCTTACCCTTTTAACTCTCACAGATCCTTCCTAAGCTGTATAAGATTGTCAAATGATTGCCATAATAAACTGTATACACGCGTCATAATCCTCAAGGGATTATATTATATTAATTCCAAGGAGAAGTATTTCATACTAAATTCTGGTATCGTATTTTGTCTTGGCGAGCAATAGCGAGCCTGCATGTTAGGAGAAATCGTCCTCTGGTCGAGACATTTTTCTATAAAATTATGTACATAATTAGCTTGAAGGGGACCTGGGGAGATTTTTGTATTTATATTTTCATTTTTTGAAGGTGGTATTGGAAGGACATATTTTTGTTTTAAGTCTAGGAGGCAAACTAATTGGGAGGTTTGACGTACCTCCCAACCTACCAAATAGGAAAACCTACTATTTGGTAGTAGTCTTGGAAAATCCAACGTCAAGGCTATTAACCTAATTGCAATGACGACTTGTCTATTTTGACTGCTATGTCGTCATTCCAACCGCGGTTAAAAAGAAAACGTCTAGAGTCTACTCCTTATCTTGCTCTAGGAGACGTTGTACATTAACCAAAACTACCACCGAAGGTGAAAAAAGCATAGAAGAGAAGAAAAAGGGGTTTACCTTAGTTACCGCTTAAGGCCCATCCCGTGTTCCGTCATGTGCAGATCCCTGTCGAACGTGCGCATGAGCGACCCTCTCTTGTCATCACATCTCACGTCAGCAGAAGAACGCGGATGGGCAGGGGTCCGGCGTGAGGGAGGGTATTATGTACGTTGGATTTTCCAAGACTACTACCAAATAGTAGGTTTTCCTATTTGGTAGGTTGGGAGGTACGTCAAACCTCCCAATTTGTTAGTAGTCTTGGCAAATCCAACGTCAAGGCTGCATAACAAATAGGAGGAGGACATCCAAGCCCAACCTACCAAAAAAAACCAATGCATAAAACAAAATTACGAATGACAAAGACACAATTTAAACAAGAGAGTTTAATAAAAGAGTGAAAAACTGAGGAGTAGCTAAAAAGAACAGTTTTAACACATGCCCGTCATTCATAGTAATGCAAAAACATAGACTTGTCTGAAACCAAAAAGGTACTGTACCCAAAATCCCTTTTCTTCAAAAACCAACAAAAACACTGAACACAAGAACAAAACACAATTTTCAATGTGGCAAAAACACTTATGTACTGGAACAATACATAATCCCAAACTTGCAATCCAGTGTTGCAAACCCATACACCCCCCCCCCCCCTTTGTCAAAAAAACAAAGGAAAAGAACGAGGGACAAGGGGGGAAGACCAGGGATCTTCGCCAGAGCACCAGGAAACAAGACCCCTGAGAGCAATCACCGGCCGAGGGGGTCGAACACTGGACACGGAGAGGTAGGAGGAGAGGAAGGAATTGATAGAAGACCACAAAAACCGCCGAGGCGAAGGCAGGGAAGGATCGACGTGGCAGGAACCGGAAGGAGGCAGCAAAGGATCTGACCGCGCGCAGAACCCCTACAAACAGGGTGACGGGCACGAACGGTCCGACAAACGTGGCGGCCCAGCTGCACCTGCTAGAGCCTCCCACCTGTCCGAGGAGACACCCACACAGCAGTACCCGAAGGTGGCGCCACAGACGCAACAGAGGAGTGCAAGGCTGACACCGGGCACAACACATTGCGAGGATGCCCACGCCGTAAAGCCCGGACGGCGAAAGGCTGGAAAACGGGGGCCTCCCTCCCATGCGTGGTAACAAAAGGTGGGGAGGAGGCGAACGAGACGCCATGCAAGGACTGGGAGAATCGCACGCAGTCCCGGGGCCGTGACAATGCCGCTAGTGCAGACACCCGATCCCCAGTGGCCAGAGCGACAAGGAAGAGTGGACGCCCGAGCAACGGAACCGGCGTAGCGGCCCGTGTATACGTGGGGGAAGCCAGAAGGACCAGAGCCCGCCCCAGAACCCACAGCGGAGGGACCTGGCACGGAGGCGGTCGATCCCGGAAGGCAGCCGTCAGGAAGGAATCCAGCACCTGTGGCGGAACGACCAGCCCAGCGACGGACCCAAAGAACCCCCGGACGGCAGACAAGTGGGTACGTATAGCGTCGACTGGAAAGCGACGTGTACGGAAGAGGTGAAACAAGGAGCGTAGGACGAGGGAAGGAGAGCCAACTGGCAGGCGAGTGGCCTGTAGCCACCTAGTAAAAGACCTCCAGCGGGACCCGTAAGTCCCCCAAGGAGAAGACGGCCAGGAACGTTGCAGGAAGTCAGTCAGGGCCCGGCCGGGGACCGGGAGCCACCGTGCCTCATGAACAAGCACGATGCGAAGGCCAAAGAGGTCGGCAGGACCCCAACCTAGCCCAAGTGGAAGCCGGAGACAGGAAAAGGGACCGGACTCGGGCACCACCGCGGCAACCGGGCGGACCAAGTCCGTGCCGGCCACAGAGGCGCGAGGAGCCAGACGCAGCCGTGGTACAGCCACAGCTTCGCGAGGACTGGGCACATCAACAGCGCGTCTGGTGGCGGAAAGATGGATATCGACCGCCACCTGTACCAGGCGACTATGAAAGCGTCCGGACCCCCCTCGGAGCGCGAGGCCGGAGGGAGTGGTCCAGAGGCAACTGGCGCGGCACCCCCGATGCGAACAAGGCGACCTCCGGAACACCTCAGGAAGCCGCGAGGTCGGCGAACACAGCCCGTTTCATCGCCCATTCTACAAGAACGCCCTGCCCTCTCGACAGGGCGGCCGCCCAAAGGGTGGCAGGCCCGGGCAGGGAGGAGGCATGCAAGGAGAAGGGGTGTCGGTCCGCGAGGAAGAACAACTCCACCGAGACCCCCAATAGAGTCAACGACCTGGAGGACCCCCGCATAAGGAAAACAGGGGACAGCTTGTCTGAGTGTCCAACCCGAAGGCCACCGACTTACCCCGAAGGGCCAGCGCGTGGTCCCGCAGGAAGAACAAAGGAACCAACAATCCGAGGGCATAGACGGGTAAGAGGAGGGAGACCCACCCATCTGCCGGGAAGTGGACGTCCCAGGTTCGATTGGGAACCTCACCCAACCCCGCTCGACGTATCTGCGGTTACCCAGACTGTCGGCGGGGGGGGGGGGGGGGGGGTCCAGGGCACAGCCGCAGAGAGCGAGCCCTCGAGCAACCCAGCGACCGAAGCGTCGGCGAACGGTACGCGGGAGCGGCAGGAGCCGATCCATAGGGGCAACGGAAACACCGCGGTGCCCATGAGGAGGAGGCGGCGTAGCCAGAGGCTCCCTAAGGGAAGGGGCAGAGCAGCCCAATGCAGCGAACCCACGAACGAGTCCCAGAGCCACCCCGGGAGGGAGACCGAGTGCAACACGGCGAGGACCGTCCACCGAAGGTGCACCGCGGCCGGCGGACCCCGGGTCACCGTAGCGCCGGACAAAACCCATGCGAGACCGACCCATGGCACGACACGCGACGGGGTCAAGCGTGACTTGGGAACATCGAAGGGGAACCCTAACCGTGCGATGTTGCGAACGACTGTGAGGGCGTCGCCAATGCACAGGCCTAGGGCGTCGGAAACTACCAACCAAACGGCCAAGGAAAACAGGAGCCGGAGCCCGCTCCTGAGGAGAGGACCCAGAGCCTGCCCCACCAGTGCGGAGAAGATCTGCGGCGCGATGTGGAGACCGAAGGGAAGGCCGTCGAACAGGAACACACGATCGGAAGTCCGAACGGCCAAGAATCGCTGGAAGCGAGGATGGAGAGGAACGAGCCAAGACACATCCTGGAGGGCCAGCGACACTACCCACGACAGAGGGCACAGGGCCAGGCGTACCAGGGGTACCGGCAGCATCCGAAACCGTGTGTGCACGATGTGCCCGTTGAGGGCCGACAGATCCACCACCGGTCGCATCGCGTCGCAGGTCGGCGACGGAACCAGAAAGACACGGGAGAGGAAAACCGGGTGACCGGCGGTCAACTCCCTCGACGCTACCCAGCTCGGGCATGGAAGTGAACACGTGGGCCACCTCTGAAGAGATGGGCCGTTGTCGGTGACAAGAGCGGAGTGGGGGTCTGGACGTCCACCTCCAGGGGAGACCCCTCCGCGCAACCCGCCGCCCCCAACGTCCCTCGCGGCTACCGAGGGGCGCAAGGGCGAAAACAACCCGAGGGAGCACCCGAGAGGAGGGGAGCGACCCGGTACGCCCAGGCGAGAAGGAGAACAAGGAGGCCGACCCAGAGAACTACACATTGTGTTGACGTGGAGGTACCCCCGGTACGGGCCGTGCGGGCATGAGCGCCACGTTGACCTCCTCTACCCCCGCCCCCCCCAACCTCGTCAAAAAGGGCGGGCCACCCCAACCCCAGGCCGGCGCGGGGCTGACCCCTTCGAAGGGCGGCCGGAAGTGGAAGGCCGGCCAGCCCCGACACAGAGGGGATGAAAGGGGCAAGAACAGAAGTGCGAGGCGGAACCGATGCACTGGCCAGCAACGTCCCAGTCCTGCGCCCGTGCAAGGCGGCAGCACTTGCAGCAGCACCCCGAAGAGGACCGGCAGAAGGACGGGACTGAGAAGACCCCGCGCGCGGCACAGCGCGTCGGTGCGTGACGTAAGCAGGGTCCGTAACGACACAGCGCGGCGTCGTGTGGCGGAAGCAGGGGCCGCCGACAGAGTAGCGTAGCATTCCCAAGCATCCTGCGTAAAAAACCCCGACGTATATAGCGCAGAGTACAACAAACCCTGACGAATAACCAAGGGGGCCGGCCGGCAGAACGAAGACCGTACCGTCGTGCGGTGCCGAGTGGCCGCGCACAAAACCGCCTTCAGCTCGGGAACCAAAGACACCGCGAGCCGAAGGTGGACCCGCCGAACGCGGTCCAAACCCTCGCGAAGATCGCCTGGCGCAGACGCCTCGAAAAGCCGCAGGTGGTGAACAGACGTCTGGAGGGAACCTAAAGACAAGACAATAAGTCCGTCACCCTCTGTCGCAAGGGAAAAACCTTGGCGACAGAGGGCTGATCCGGGGGAGAGAAGAACGGGGTAGCAATAGAACAAAGGGCAAGAACGGGCGCGCTCATCCAGGACCAGAACGCGCCGTCCAACCCGCCGACAGACACAAGAGGAGGCAAAATCAGGGACGACTCCGGGGGAGGGACGGAAGGAGAGCCGTCGACGGATCGGTGTGTGAAGTCGAAGGCCTCAGCAAACCAGGCCTCCAATGGGAGAGGGTGACCGAGCATGATGGCTAAGCCAGGCGTACCGGCGTCGCACAAACCTGTCCCATAGGAGGACAGACCCGTCAACACAGCCAGGGACTGAACAGCCGGAAGGATGTCAGGGCGGCTGAAGTCTGACCAGAGCGTAGGCCTGCAGAAGGGAGGGGGACCGTAGCAGGGGTAGGTAGGGTGAGGCGCGGAGGGTGAGTCACCGCCAAGAAGGGCGAGAAGAGGGAGTCTTCCATCGACTCCAAGCGCCCGTCGAAGCGTGACACAACCCAGCCCTGCATAGCCGACAATCGATCCGAGAGAGGCTACCCCCCCCCCAGATTGGGCGGCCCGCAGGGGCGAGCGTGAGCGGTAGCGAGACCCACGACACGAACCAGCAGCGTCGCGGCCCAAGGAAGGCGAGCGACGACGGTTGTGTCGCCGTTGAGGGACTCGTCCCCGATCACGAACGGCCGAGGGGGAAACAGCACCATTCCCCTCTTCCAGCGACACATCAGCTCCTGAGAAAGGGGACCCCAAAACCTCGCGAAACCCCACCGAGGCAAGAGGAGGGGTACCCCCCTGGCGAGACGGTAAGGGAAGGTCAGGAAGAGAAGAATGAGGAGGAGCAGGACGACGGAAGTGGGAAGGCTGGCCGGGTGAAAGGAGGCCAGGAGCCGCAGGGAGAAACAGAGCAAGGATCCCCGGGGCTGAGATAACAGGGCGGCCCGACACCGAGGCGGAGGAGGGAGGGACCACCACCGTGGGACGAGACCGTGAAGGAAGAATAGGCACTGAAGCAGGTGAAGTAGGAGAAGCAACGACATCCAGGCGGACCCTCCTGGACAGTGTAGGAGGAGGGAGCAGAGGGCCAGCTACAGCATGAACAACCGCCCGCGGAGAGGACAACGTAAGAGGAAGTCGTCTGGGCTGGGGAAGCGGGCGGAAGGGAGTAGAGCCCCTATCCGTAGAGGCCAGGGGAGGGCGCACAGGGGCAGAGCCGCTAACCCCAGCCTCAGGGCGAGAACCATGACGAGGGCGATGGGCGTCGTCAAGGCGATCAGGAGGACGACGAGGCGAGCGAGAGCGTGGACGGAGCCGGGGAACCCCCCGACGATGGGACGACCGGCTGCGGGACCCAGGGGAGAGGGCCCGAGCAGGGAGAGGGCCAGGTGAACGGCCTTCAGTCGGGTCAGGGATACCCAGGGCGACGCGGATCCGGTCGGCAACAAAGGCCGGGGAACGGTGGCCCACAGTCCTAATGTGGCGGGAGACCATCGGCCACACCGACGGAAGGGAAGCAGAGGCCACAGCCGCCGCCGAGGAACCAGGGCCATGGAGCAGCACAACCACCAGGGCCAGACACGTGCCACACAGAGCAGGGAGGTAGGCCGTAGAGGACACACAGAGCGAGTGGCGCAAGCAGGACTTGTGCCTCTCCAAGCACGGGGAGCGACAACCAAGGCGAAAGCAAGGCAGCCTACCTGCACTAGAAGAACACACACACCATAAACAGCACGTCGAAGGAGTAAGTGGAGAGAATGTCCAAGAAGAACCAGGGAAGGAGCATGGGGAAACAGGAACACACATGCAAACAGGTATCCGTACTCACCCTAAACTGGGAGCACAGAGGTAGGTGAGGAGGGCGGCCGAGGCGGAAGAGCACTAGCAGAACCTGCAAAGATGGAGAAAGTGTTAACCACCACTCAACATCTTACATGCAGGGCCTATAACACCAGTAAAGTGCATACACCAATATAGTATCAGGCAACAAGATGACATAAAAAAAGTCAATAGTGAAAGCCAACTATTACCGCAAATTTGCGGGCCAATGGAGGCATAACCGTACCAACACCACCCTCCCGCAATTTTGAGGGACCCCCCAACGATCTCCGCAAATTTGCGGGGAGCCGAAATGTCCCAGAGGACCGAATCAAGCCCCCGCAAATTTGCGGGACCGGCCGAGATGGTCCGGCGCCGAAAAAGCGAGAAGAGCGTCTAGGGAATACCAAAAGAGGCCCAGAAAAAAGCGTCATCTCCTTATGAACTCCAAGCGACGATGGCCATCAAGCTGAGCAGTGTCTTCCTTGATAATATCCTGACTCAACCGGTCAAGGGAGAGGCAAGGAAGATACACCAGGGGAGAGGAGGCACATCCCCCAGGAACCACCCAACCCACAGAGATAGAGCAAAGCTCATGAGGAGAAGTGGCAGGAAGGGTGGTTTGGCACAAACAGGGGCCCCCGTAGGGTACCCCAGGATTGGGCAAAAGGATATGAAAGGATGGAGGAGAAAACAGTAAGGGAACACAAAAACCAGTAAATGAAACTGGCGAGAAAAAGGGTGGCCTAGCCGTGAGGAGAGAATGTGTCAGGGGCGAAAAACCCTGTGGTGTGAGGGAGGGGCCCCCGTGGGGTACCCCTGGATATCACGAACCACCAAGCGCCCAGGCCCTTGAGACACAGTGAAGGCTCGAAAGGGGGGACTCGGGAATAACGCTAATAATGCGGCCGACACAAACCCGACAAACAGCACCGCCACCACGAAATCTCAGATTGTGAACCAACTGTACACCTAGGCTATGAAAATATGAAAACTCATAGGGGCATAGCAATTCCTGAATGAGAAACAAGCTAGGCTAAAATAAGCTAAAAGCTAAACTATGCCCAGACTAACAGGAAAAAAGAATATGAAAAGAGAAAGGAATGAAAAACACACACGAGGAACGCCAGGCGCCCCCGTACCTTCGGTAGCTATTTCCACACGTGTCTCCATTAAACACACTGAGGAGCCCATTTACGTGTGCCCTAGATCACGTAACATCTGTCTAACAAAAAAGAAGGCCAGATAAGCCGAAACGAACCTAAACAGGGTGAATTAAAGGAGCACAACAAAAGCGACTGCATTCAATGGAGCGCGTGAAAAAATGATGACAAGAGAGGGTCGCTCATGCGCACGTTCGACAGGGATCTGCACATGACGGAACACGGGATGGGCCTTAAGCGGTAACTAAGGTAAACCCCTTTTTCTTCTCTTCTATGCTTTTTTCACCTTCGGTGGTAGTTTTGGTTAATGTACAACGTCTCCTAGAGCAAGATAAGGAGTAGACTCTAGACGTTTTCTTTTTAACCGCGGTTGGAATGACGACATAGCAGTCAAAATAGACAAGTCGTCATTGCAATTAGGTTAATAGCCTTGACGTTGGATTTTCCAAGACTACTAACAAATTTATTATGTTTATTTTTCCACCAACCAACTTCATCTCTAAACTCAATTAATGAAATAACAAATGAGGCTTAACACGAGGGAGAAAGGGGGCCAGAAAAACGACATATCTCCCCTTATAAGCCGGAGTCACACGAGCCCTTTTTCGAGCAATTTTTACGGGCAATTATGGTCTGGAAGCTTAAAAAAATGCACTTTATCAGCATTCAGCCGCCTTAAATAATCTACCTTCAGTCTAGTTTCCGATAGAAGCGCGAAAAAGTCCCGAAATAATACGAGAAAATACTTGCTCATGGAAAATTGATGGAAAAAACGATCGTGTGACAGCGCCCTTACAGGCTAAACTATATAGAACATAAGAACATAAGAAAATGGGAGTCTGCAAAAAGCCGATCGACCCATACAAGGCAGATCCCTGTCACACCCAACCCCAATTACAAGGCCCAATTATAGGCCCAACTCACTAATATAGGCCTACTGTATCCTATGCCGGTAATGCCTAATGTCTATTATGGGTATACACACAATCAATTGAATGTAAAAAAAAAAAAAAAAAAAAAAAAAAAATGTATAAATAAATAAAGAGGGTAATGACAGGAGTGGCACCAATATGGCGGAGGTTGGCCGATCTCTGTTACTATAGGGTATCTTTCTACCTCTTTCTTATCACTTTATCAGGGTCGTACAGTCGCGGCCAAGTAGACTACCCTGTTCAGATTTATCAACTTCAACTGTCGCCTCTTGACACGAAAATATTTATTTAGGGGAGATGGGCCGTTTATTTGTTCTATTAATTAATTTATTCCTATATTTTGTAGTTTCCTCGCAAGACCTCCATCAAGCTTAGAAAAACACCCCCTGGACCCCCTTCAAGATAAATGTGTACATTTTTCGGTAGAAAAACCGGCCGAAGGCCGGTTCTTCGTAATAATTAAGGCTCGCTATTGTTCGCCAAGAAATAATTGATACCTAAATGGCACGAAAAGTCTTCATTTTGACAAACAAAAGGGAGGAAAGGTCTTAAAATCGACAAACTAATGGGCCGAACGTCATAAAATCTGCAAACTAATGGGGCTAAACATGAGGAAGAAGGGGGACCAGAAAAACCCATCTCCTCTTAAGTAGAAATACTGGAGGTAGCACACAACTTTTGCCCGTGACTGTTCCTTGTCATTATCATATATAGCTATTATCTAGAGGTAGATAGGAGTAAACTTGATCGCATCTTGAAGTATGATTTGTACAAGGAAATATATTATTTATTAGAAGAAATGGCATTGTCAACTTTATGGTTTAAAGTTAATACAGAGGTCATTGCACTCGGAGGATATTATTGACAAACTTTTAATTATTGTAAATCACTGTCTCTGAAGATACGGTAATGATATTCCTATAACAACAGTGTCACAAGTTAAATATCTCGGACTAAAACTGGACTCGAGTTTGTCAGGTGAAACAATTTTGGAATCTATCCTGTGTAAGTGTAGAGCACGTATAAAATACCTGTATAGACAGGTGGGATGCTTGCCAGCGGCGACCAAAAAGACCCTTTGCCAAGCGCTTGTTCAATGTCATTTTGACTATTCTGTGTCATCCTGGTACTCTGCATCATCTAAATCAGCACAGCACAAACTTTAGGTCACTCAAAATAAAATGGTTAGGTTCATGCTGAACCTAGGACCCAGATCACATGTTGGCCAGGAACAACTTCAGTCACTAGGTATGCTCAATGTCTCTGACAGGGCCAAACAAATCAGGCTCACTAATGCCTTCAACATTTTCTATGACAGAGCTCCAGAGTATCTTAAGAGTGATTTTGTTAAAGCAAATGAGAGGAGTGGACATAATACAAGAAACAGGATGTTTAATTTTAAAGTCCCGAGAATCCAAGGACAGGGTAAGCAAACATTCTTCTTCACTGCCATCAAAAACTGGAACGACCTACCCCAGTCAGTCCGTGAAAAGAGAACACTGTATTCCTTCAGACGTAGCCTGAAGGAACACCTGAACCGGACAGCTGCGAGAAGGGAGCATGTCTTATGTCTACTACTAAATACGACATAAGAGATAGGCAAACCAAACTGAAATGATTACTGATTACGGATTACTGATATTTACCATAGGATGTAAGGTATCTTAAAATAACCCCCTAGAAATACTTTCTCTAACGCAGTGCTATTCAACCTGGGTGGACAGTCCACCATAGGGTGGACGAGACTAAGTGAGGGGTGGACGGCTGTCTTGGGGTGGACGAGATCCTGCCAGATTTTCCTGAAACTGAATTATTTCATGGTTGAAGAGTTCATTGACTGGCCACAATGCAAGTCGGTTACTACTGATGGTGCAAAAATAATGGTTGGTGCAATCGATGCCGTTGTAAGGAAAATCCAAGGAGTTTGCTGGGCAGATGTTTGTACAGATGTCAACATCATATTTGTGTGAGCAAGGTTTCTAAATTATAGTTTTAATCAAGACAAAGAAAAGGAATGCCATTCTGAATTTGGATCCTCTCATGCGAGTTGCACTTGAAAATCGGCTGATGCCTCGATTTAAGCTGATAGGCAAATTGCAGCAGCAGCCAAGCCACTGATTTGTGTTTCTTGAAGGAAAATGGTTTGTTTTATAGAATATCAGATATAGCTAATATTATCTGCAAGTTTACTTTTGTCTCCTGAAGAATAAATAAATTGTCTCTTGAATACCAGACATGCTTAATTTGTTCTTGTATATTTTGAATATTTTAGTTTTAGACTGCATGTGTAATTATATGGAAGAATACGTAAACTTTAAATAGAGAATGAGAGTGAAACTGCTTTTTTCTATTTACATAATTGTAGAATTGAAATATAAAAGTTAGATGTTCAATGTTAGAACCGGGAGATTTTTGAAAGAGAACAAACATTTGGGGTGGACAGTTTTTACCAAATCACCACTAGGGGTGGACGACATAAAAAAAGGTTGAAGAGCACTGCTCTAAAGTATCTATTTCTTTTATCCTTCCCTTTTCCCCAGCTAACCTAATCCCACAAGGACCCCAATGGAAATACGCCTAACAGCCTTATTGGGCTATCCTTAGTTGGAATTATGCAAAGCTGGTACATGTCATATTTGTAACATACTATTTATTAGTGGCCCCTCCATCATTGACGAACATGCCTATTACATAAGGCATCCTCTTCAAACACTAATCCGCCATAGTTTGAATCTACCGCGCAGAGCATTTAAAATCTGAGGAGCCTTCATCATGAGCGCACGCGACCTCACTCATGGCTTCAGTCATTATGAATTGGGTTCTCACTACGAAAAAACTTCGTAAAAAATAAAAAACAAAAAGAAAATAAGAATAACTATCCAATAAGCTTTCCATCATATCGTGGATGTACTTGTGTGGATCTTTGACCAGACGCTGATTCAGGCGTCATTCTTCCTTCACTGACATATCAAGTAAACCAAAATCCTTAATACATCAACGAATGGGAAGGGGATGGTCGGGAGGGCCCCAGTCGTCAATGATTACGGGGCCACTACTAAATATTAGGTTTTCATTATCTCCTTACAGGAGTCAAACCTATAATTTATTAGTGGTCCCTCCATCATTGACGAACATGCCTGATTTCTAAGACTGGAGGGGGACATTCGTAATCATATCATAACTCTAGAAAAGCAGATAATCAAACAACCACATAGTATTCTTACTTTTGTAAAAAAGAGATGTTCAGGTGCATAAACTTTATACAGCCTAAATCTTCAAAAAGGGGTACAAGCAGGAGCGTGCTTCAAAGAAGCCTGCTTGAAAAAGGGTTAACTCTGAGACTCTGTGCACAGATCTGCTAGTTAAGAAGGCACCCCACTTAAAGTAAGTGGTGAAAACTAAAAACTTATAAGTTTACATGTGCACATATAAACCCCATTAACTAGTGGATATATTCCTAAAAATATAACCAAACATAAATTAATTCTTGTACATTCGTAGAAGTACTGAACTCGTGTACTTATGCAGAAGTAATTACTTCAAAAGTAAAAGTCGTAGTTGCAACTACCGAGATTTCTCAAAAATCTATTGCTTCACAGCCAAAGCTACTTACAACAAGAATTGTTGTAACACTACTATTGGCCTTTAGCACAATTTCCTGCAATGAATACTACAGAGAAATGTTATAATACAATGCCTACAACCAGTATCACAGCTCGTATGTTCCGAACACATACTCCGGAGGGGTCTAGGCCTCTAGGGTGTCCTATGTCACACTGACTGCACCCTCCCCACCCTTTTTCTTGAAATTAAACAAAACGTGACTAAAAGGTCCACCTAGACCCTCTGCCGTAAAGCTATACATGGCAAGGAAGGTTTGTCCAGAGCTACTGAAAGGTATCGAGGCAAAAACTCCTGATTAGAGGCCCACAACTGTGTGGATGTAATAACTTCCACCGAAAGATTATTAAGGAAATGTAAAGAGGCTGTCCCCTTGCGTAAATCGTGGGTCTTACCCACAACGCCGGGATTCTTCTCTTTAAAGTCCTCGACCAAGAGAGAAGCCAGTGTACGCTGCATCAAGCGTTCACCCGGACTTGCGACTCATAAAGCACCCTGGTGATTTAGAGGTGCCACTCTTAAATATTTGGTTAGAGCTTGCACTGGGCAAAAAAGATGGTGCACCTTTCCCCTGTTTAACGCCGGCACCGTGAACTCTGAAAACACGTGTTCACTGTGCTCAATCTCGGCTATGAATCCTGGGGAAGGTGCAAAGTGAATACACTCATGAAGCCTATCAAACCTGAGGCAATTAGGTGCGTTGCTCATCGCCGCCAGCTCAGATACTCTGTTCCCGGTAGCCAAAGCCATAAGGAATACTGCCCTTTTGTAAAATCTGCAGTCTTTGGTACATACGGGAACGAGAATAACGACGATGCTTTGTCCAGAGACCATGTAGGCCTGAGCCGACGGGGAGGTGGGCGGAGTTTAAAACCTGCCCACATAAATCACTTTCAGATAAATGTTTCTGCATGAACAGATAAATTAAATAATAAACAACCAACGCCACCGAGGGCACAGTTTGTTTTGTTCTAAGAATCCGAGACGTAAAAGCTTGCCAATGCGATGGCAACTGTCGCTTTGTAGACTGGGTATATTGATTCGTGAATATCTTGGTCACGTCGCTACCATATGGTGCTAGCCACTTGGCCTCCTGAATGTCCAAAATGAACAAGTCCACGAGGTTTCTAGGTTGCCAATTGTGTTCTAAGTGGAACAACCCGACCAGGAGTGACACTGGGTGTGGGCACCACGTGCTGGTACCACACTGCGCCAGCCACAGGGGCGCGATTAGCGAGACTACGCCTCGCTAATCCTGTAGTTTGTTGACTACGTGGCACATTAGAGACGCGTCTGGCGGCGGAAAATAGATAAATGGAAATCAACCTGTTCTCGTCCGTCATCAGAGCGTCAGGTCCGCCCGCCGGCGTTATCGTCCGGCGGGTGAGGTACGACTGTGAGTATCGCCATACACCTTGGCTGTGGCTGTCCCTCGCTTGCGAGCTCGGTATACTCCCTGAATGGGAGCTCTCGTCCGAGTCCCGTAAAGGTTTATGATAATTAAAAGCTCCCATAGCTCATTAACACATTGAAAGCAGAGCTGGTGAGCAAAATCATAAAGTATACTAATTAATTTAATTTATATTTAATTGTATTAAAATAAATTACTATAAATAAACACAATATTATCATAATATAATCATAGAAAATATATATGTTTATTATGATTCAGCTATTAAATTATTTCATTAACAAATAAAAATAAGATAGGGCTACCTGAGCTTAACGGCGTTGGCATACAGCAATGAGAGGTTCAAGTGCCGACACGACAGAGACTGGGGGAAAACTACCCCGCCCCCGGGAACTACCTGGGCACCTGGTGCAACACCGGTACTCCGCCCTGGAAAGAGAAATTTCCGGGGATTAATGCTCATAGGGTTACACCCAAAAAATGGTACAAAAATATGTGCCTCAAAACCGCCGGTCAACGAACCGTAGCACTCCACCACTACTTTTCGTTGTCCTTTAGTTTCATATTAAAGATTTCAGCATATCTTTACCTGTCCAGAAGATTTAAGCATATCTTCTGAATCCTCATAAAGATGAAGCATATCTTTATTAAAGATGAAGTCTTTCAAGTATCCCTTTACACTTGAAACACTAGTAAGATTCCGGCATCTTTTTATCCCATAAAAAGTCTAAGCCTATCTTAATCTCTAATCTGGCGTCTCCCAGAAGCCCTCATAGATCGCCGTCTTGAAGGCCGTGATACCCTATTGTATCAATCAATTGTTTGGCAAATTATCGCGAATTGCAAATCAGTCAATATAACCACCCACAGGTACAACCGCCGGGTTTTATATGCAATGTCAAACCAATTGTACCTGCCCCAGACCTCTTTGTAAAAAGGTCGCCTGGAGGGAAAGACTAAACAAACAAACAGCATTGTTTCAATGGCTTATTAAAGAGTTCAGCATATCTTTTACCTGTCCAAAAGAATTAAGCATAACTTCTTAATCCTCATAAAGATGAAGCATATCTTTATTAAAGATGAAGTCTTTCAAGTAAACCTTTACACTTGAAACACTAGTAAGATTCAGGCATCTTTTTATCCCATAAAAAGTCTAAGCCTATCTTAATCTCTAATCCGGCTTCTCCCAGAAGCCCTCATAGATCGCCGTATTGTAGGCCGTGATACCCTATTGTATCAATCAATTGTTTGGCAAATTATCTCGAATCGCAAATCCGTTAATATAACCACCCGAAGGTACAACCGCCGGGTTGTATATGCAATGTCAAACCAATTATACCTGCCCCAGACCTCTTTGTAAAAAGGTCGCCGGGAGGTAAAGACCAAACAAACAGACAGCATTGTTTCAATGGCTTTGAAAAGCAGAGAAAACCAAGTCCAACAGGTGTCAGCCTGATCACCTAGAAAACTGTGTGGAGCCCCCCTCGACGGGAATAACCCAGGAAGCCTGAACCCAGGCTTGACCATAGAAAACGCAGTTTCTGATGAGCCCTCAAGCGACCAAACTCGTCGGGGTAACTTACCTATTTTAGCCATCCTGACTAAAACTCGGTAAACAAAAACGGTGTTCTCGGAGCAACGAGAAAAAATGCCGGAAAGGTAACCCACACTAAACTATACATTACAGGAGGGCGTAATGCATAAAGCAATGAATAACACAGGAAGCCTGATCCCAGGCTCGACCACAGAAAACACAGTTTCTTATGAGCCCTCAAGCGACCAAACTCGTCGGGGTAACTTACCTATTTTGAGCCATCCTAACTAAAACTCGGTAAACAAAAACGGTGTTCTCGGAGCAACGAGAAAAAACGCCGGAAAGGTAACCCACACCAAACGAGACATTTTAACACATTTTATACAAAGGGTGTGCGCAAAAATAGGGATACCTGAACAGGAGGGCGTAATGCATAAAGCAAAAACCGGGGCAAAGGTAGCCATGACAGAGACTGGTGGGATACTTACACCAGGTTCTGCATAGACCCGCCGGGACCCAGCTCTGGAAAAAAAGAAAATTTCCAGGAATTAACGCTCATAAGGTTAACCCAAACATGTTCGCACACAAGTGTTAAATAATCCACCGGGTAACGAGACGTAATACTCAACGACTACAGCTTGCTACGCGGTGGGGTTTCCTAAGTAAAAGATTTCAGAATATCTTAATTTGTCCAAAAGATTTATGAATACCCTCTGACATATTATATAAAGACCAGCATGGCGTTTATAACTGATTAAGTCTTTCCGGTGGTGTTTGTTTCAAGATTCAATTTTGGGAAAAAATAAAAATAAAAAAGACGCCGGCCCCCGAATTATCTCGTAGATCAAAAACTGGGAAGCCTGACAAATATACGAGATCTAACTTCTCCCGAAGTATCTTTTTAGATCGCCGTATGTTGAAGGCGGCAATACAAAACGTATCCCTCAATTGTCTGGTTAACTAACTGAATTGTAAATTCGTTATTCCCATCCCTCCAAGGAGCACCCGCCGGGTGTGAATATTAGTTTAAAAAACGTTAACCCCAATTGTGCCCTAAAGCGCCGTATGTTGAAGGAGGCGATACACAATGCATCCCTCAATTGTCTGGTCAACTAAACTGAATTTTGCAAATTCGGGCATCCCACCCTTCCAGGTTGCACCCGCCGGGTGATTTAAAGTTTAAAAGTTAACCCCAATTATTCCTAACCCCACTTCTTTGTAAAAGATCGCCGGGGAGGAAATACAAATATCGCGAATTGCAAATCAGTTAATATAACCACCCAAAGGTACAACCGCCGGGTTTTATATGCAATGTCAAACCAATTGTACCTGCCCCAGACCTCTTTGTAAAAAGGTCGCCGGGAGGGAAAGACTAAACAAACAAACGGCATTGTTTCAATGGCTTATTAAAGATTTCAGCATATCTTTTACCTGTCCAAAAGAATTAAGCATAACTTCTTAATCCTCATAGATGAAGCATATCTTTAATAAAGATGAAGTCTTTCAAGTATCCCTTTACACTTGAAACACTAGTAAGATTCAGGCATCTTTTTATCCCATAAAAAGTCTAAGCCTATCTTAATCTCTAATCCGGCTTCTCCCAGAAGCCCTCATAGATCGCCATCTTGAAGGCTGTGATACCCTATTGTATCAATCAATTGTTTGGCAAATTATCTCGAATCGCAAATCCGTTAATATAACCACCCGAAGGTACAACCGTCGGGTTTTATATGCAATGTCAAACCAATTATACCTGCCCCAGACCCCTTTGTAAAAAAGGTCGCCGGGAGGTAAAGACCAAACAAACAGACAGCATTGTTTCAATGGCTTTGAAAAGCAGAGAAAACCAAGTCCAACAGGTGTCAGCCTGATCACCTAGAAAACTGTGTGGAGCCCCCCTCGAACTCTGTAAATTGCTAACTGAATACATATTATTATTATTATTATTATGATCTGTCTTATCTCTCCATGTGACTCCACATAAGTCAACACACACTTCTCAGGTAACTAATGTCCACCCTTCTCACTCTTAATTTATGTCTATCCATAAATTAACTTCACTCCTGTCAGCCAATGTCGGAATCAATGGCCACACTGTCATGTAGTGACTTTAATTCTTTACTTCCACATTCAGCACCCTATTGTCAATGTTCTTAGATTTTAGCATTACTACAACATAGGCTACCTTCCTTCCCTGATGTGCCCTCTCTCGCACTTCTTCCTTCAATCTCCCATCTTACTCATTACAGTGCCCAAAATAATATGATCTGACATAACAATTTCCTGACCATTCAACCTCAATTCACACTGTGTAACTGCACATTTCTCTCACTCAAAGACCATAACCTAATTACTCTTTACCATATTGACTTCCTGGTTCCGTTTCTCACACACAGTATAGCTAGTATGTCTACTGACCCGGGTTCGAAACCCTGCCAGTCCCAGATATTTTTTGGAAGGATAAATATCCTTTGTACCCAGCATTTCACTGGTGGCAGCAGTGGGATATGATCAGCTAGATGTAGTGCACTCATCACACGGACCCTATTTTGTGTTTGCTGAGGTGTTGCGGCTACGGTATCTTACAACCTGGAATAGGCTAGGGACTAATAGCCTTGTTAATTAAAGAAGGATGTTGTGTTACCCTGTAACCAATAATAAATATCCGGATGCTGTGCGTGCTACCCTGTAACTAAAAATCCCACAACCACAGAACTACGTCAAGAAAATAACAACCATCCCTCCTCAAGCTGCTCAGAAATGATGGAAAGTTTCAAATATAATTTGGATAAACATATGAATGATACTGGTTGGGTATGAAAGGGATCTGCCTCGTGTGGGCCGGTTGGCCCTCTGCAGATTTCCGTGCACTTATATTCTAATCAAACCTTATAACTCTAACTCATTGTCACTCGATCATAACTGCATATCAACAAGCAGTAGCAGACACAATTTGCACTCACTCTCTTCCCTTAGCAAGGGTACTGCAACATCCTCGTTTTTCCTTGTATTTCTTTCTTGATTATCTTCTCCCAGTTTAGATCATCCATTGTGTTCAAATGTCCGAATCATCCAAGACTGAATTGTACAGTACACATCACTTCGCTAATCCTTTTTATATCTAATTTAACCGCCTCCTCAGCTTCTCATTTGATATCAGATTCTCATTTGTTAAGTTTCATTCTATTGATATCATCCACTTTGACTGGTCATAATTCTGAACTATAAGTCATTATGTTTCTGATATATCAAGCAAACACCTTTCTATTCATGTGAAGTTCTCTCATGTTCAGGATCAGTAGCAGTTTTCTGAACTTTCCCCAACTGCATTTGTTCTGAAATAGTGGCGCCTTCAGCTCCACCATTGGCAAAGATATGGTATCTCCTAATTCAATTTCGATACAAATTAAACTGCCTATCATTATCTACCTTCGACGTAGTTTCCGATTGCACTGCGCAAGAGCCTCAAAATAGTAGGAGGAAAAACTTGCTCTTCAAAAATTGTAGGAAAATGTGCTCATGTGACACCGGCTTAAGCACGCACAAATTTGGCTACGGACAGAAATCTGAATGCATGCTGGGGAGAGATGGCCTACTAAACAAGCTCGGCAAGGCATGCACTTTCATCTGCTTGCTGTAGGCTGTTTCTCTTGGAAGGAGTAGAAAAATAAAAAAGATTCTTAACCACAGGCTCCAAAATGATGGGGAGATTGTAGGCGCCAATCGAGCAGGGAAATACCCAGGGGATGCCCATAGGCTTTTGATAAGGAATTGCAGGAACTTCTGTTTCATTTGCTTGGCTTTCCTTACTGGTTTTGTTTGTGCCTCACCTACACAGAGTGATCTATCTAGCTCTCACAAACACCTCCTCGATCCTCCTATCTACTTCACCCCACACACTAAACAAGTACAGTACACCACACTTCTTTCTGCCACAATAACATTTCCAAAATAATGATAAACAACCATAGCCCAGCCTCGGAGTCCCCAGGGGGAGTCCTGACCTTCCCCAACGACTCCTCAAAATTATCTGGACCACGGCCTATCACTCTTACTATCAACTTCAGCAATATTTGCAACCTTTTCACTGATTTTCTCTCTGTAGAACACCATTTTTCCTCCTACAAACCTGATCTTCTTTTCCTCAATGAAACTCAAGTGCCTGAAGCAACTAATTTATATATTTTTTTCTATGTGGCATTCAAGACATGGTACGCACTTTATACATAGTTTATGGCTAAAGATAGGAACGTTCATGCATGTCGATGTCGTACATAGGGTAACGTATTGCATGATTACTATCCCCCCCCACCGGGATCGGCCACCAGTCTGGGGCGCATTGCGGAGGTAGAAGTGTGCGATCTGGAAAGAAAATTCCAAGAATCAATGCTCATAAGGATAATCAAAGACATTCACACACGTTATATACCTCGAATACGCCGGAAAATTAGAGCTAGTACACTACTACTCTAATTTTCCTTCGTACCCCTCTGGAAAACCACTCTGGTTTTCTTTTGAAGGTATTAAGACTACTTATCCATGATAATCCTTATCATTGGCCAATATCTAAGTTATCATTCCTATTGAATGTATTGTTAACATTATTTCTCTTCCTCACCGACGGAGCTCCGTTAACTAAACTCACCTGTCCCGCCGACGGATTGATTGACCCTTCCACCATGACGACGGAGTAGAAGTCTTCCCCGCCGCGTGAAGATATTTTTAATATAGGCGAGTCATTCCGGCTGAGCCGAAATCCCGTTTGGAAGCCTTCCCCTTCCGCCGGGAATTATAGTTCTGGCGCTCGCCCACGAGCGGGTTACTTGGAACGTTACTCTAGCCCGCCGTAGAGAGCCTCTGGTAAACATAGCACTCGGCTATTTTCCGCCAGAAGAGTTGAACCAAACACTTTGGGTTTTCTAACTCGTTTGCAACAAGATAGCCCAACACAAAACATACATATTTATAATTGCCAGGACGTCACCTGCAACCTTCTTTTAATAATAATAAATTAATTAATAATAAATTAGTCATGAAAGTGAAGGTCACATCTTAAGGCTACAATTATTAAAATTAACAGTAATAATAATAATACAACCTAGCCATAAAACACCCCTACATCGAGGCTGGCCACGAGGCCTAGGGCAAGCAGCACGACAACACAGCAATACTCTTACCTCCAGGAAGAAACTAGTAGCCAACCTCATCACGACGAACAGCTCGCATGGAAGGGACGACACAGAAAACTATAGAAAGTTCTTCACCACGTGAAGCAACTCTTAAACTATAGAGTCTGCCGATGAACACAAAAACGCTTAGCCTACCAGAAAGGTAGCCGAAACGCGGTGCCCTGGATCAATAAGCCTCCTAAATAACTAGTTAGGCTAACCTGAGAGCACAAAATACAAAAAAACTATGGCGGCCAAGTTCACAGGCGAACGAGGGGACGCCAGCCTAATCCGATCCCTTATATAAAGACACTCCTGGGGGCCGTACCAATGAGGACGCCCGACCTATATAATCTAAACCTATTCTAGAACATCTCAGATAATACAAATGAGCAAAAGACTCCCTAGTAGAGACCGTAGAATGCAGAATGAAGAGAGGTCGGCAAACGCACGTCCGTCCGCAACGGGCCCCAGAGTGCGAAGGACGAATGGCGCTAGGCACAGCAGCGTCTGCGGGCACACCCACGCTTTGAACATCCACACGATGGGAAGCATTGCTTTTAGTAGTTCTAATTAATTTTTATTTTATTATTTATTATGAAGTTTTTTTCGTAGTGAGCTCCCGATCATAATGACGATTCTGTAAGAGAATGAGCGTACGCTTACGATGTAGGTCTCTTTAACACTCTGATCGAGGCGGTTGGTTCAAACAGCTGACGCATGAGTTTGAAGAGTGCCATTACTGTATAAGGCATATCGTCAATGATGGAGGGGCCACTAATAAATATGTGGTATCTAAGGATTAATCGAGTCTGTAGCCTTTAAATTTGGTAGATATAGGGCCTAGGCCTAAATGTCCTTGCTAAGTTGAATTATTGTCTAATAGTTGTCATAAAATAATAAAAAGGATGTAACTGGTACTGAATGGGTAAAGATGGGCAGAGATGGCCAAAGATGTTATCAAATTTGGCTGGGCTCGCAAGACTTTGAGAAACTGATGGTCAAAATTTCATCCGGGCAGCCTTCAGTACAAGCCACAACATTATGGGGAACGTTGCTGCTAACTAAGTGTGTATTTGGGAGTTTGAATGAGAGCGTAAATGTGAGTTTATAATTATGCAGGTGTACGTTGTGATAAGTTTTGAGAGCTTATTAAATGTTTATTAAAGTTATCCATACAATTACCATTTTCTGTCTCACATGTTTAAGAGAAAACGCGTATATTGAAACGCTAACTTAATTATAAGAATTAAAATTTTCTTACCAATAATACTAATACAGTATATTTTTATGCCAACCATTCCAATTTATAATATTCAAATTATTAGTGGATTAAATAGCAATTTTTATGAAAAAATACAGTTAAAGAAACAAAAATAGAGCATCTCGATATTTTAATTCTTAGATGCGCGCGATGGTTAGGCTAGATTGAACAGTTTGAACTTCATAATTCATTAGATTTGCGAACTCCTAGAAGTGTTGACGTACTTGATTCACGCGCCTCTCTCTCTAAGGTTAGCATCGTTTGTTATTGGATAGTGTAGTGATTAATTGGTGGTGTCCCAACATCTTAATATATATTATCGATAGGCTAGCCTAGTTAGCCTATATAGACTATAGCCTAGGCCTAGCCTATTATATTTCGACCAAACTTTTGAGGAATCCTAGGATAAATTAGGTGATAAGGAGATAAACTATGACACCTCCAACCCAGAAGGGCATAAATGGTAGGGAAAGCCTAAAGGCATTTTTGATTAGTAATTATATAATCACAAATGCAAAGTCTGATTTAATTCTTACCCGGATATTTTACCATAAGTATAAAATATTTTGTCATAAACATGACTTTACCCACTCCTCTCGAGTTCACATTGGACGATTGTTGGGTAAAATGGGTATTAAAGCAGGGGCTAGAGTGGGGGGTAGGAAAGGTTTGGGCCAAAAATTTGCATTCGTTGGTCTAAAGGAACTTGGGGAAAAAATTGATAAGAACAAAATCTTATCGCCTGAAAAAGTTAGGCCTAATGGCCTTATGTACCCCAAAATAATTTTGACTGATTTCCGTAGAGAATGTAGGCCTAACGCTCCCTTGCCCAACCTTCGTCACAAGGAAAATGTACACTCTCCCGATATATCTCAAAATCATGTTTGCGAGAAAACTATCCTTCCCCCTCCAAAGACTAGTAAAAATTCTAGGTCCATTCTTATTCCGAAAATTATACTTCATGATATTGGTAAAAAATGTAACCTAGACCGGTATCAAAATAGTTCTAGTTTTAAATATCATTCGTCTCCAGTTTACACACGAAAAAGAAAATCTGAGGACGAGCATAATTCTCTCCCTAGCAAGAAAATGTTTAAAACTAATATTCCTAAAAACTTATATAAACCATCTGTCGAGGAGTGTAAGAAAAGTCTGGATACTTTTCTATCGGAATATTTTGAATTAACGTACGCTCCTTGGGATAGAATGTTGACTGATGACTTCTACAATGATTACGATGATTACTGCTCAATAAACGGTCTTTCGATCGGATCACGTATATTTACAGGGAAGCATTTGGCTAAATTTGGTATCCGTGCTGGAGCCAGAGTGGGTGGAATAAAAAAAGGCCAAAAATTTGTTTATGTTGGTCTCCGTCGGAGCGTGGACCCGCCTCTGGATCCTCTGCCTGGTTTACCATTCACGGATTTCCCGCTACCCTATACTCCACTGCCTCCCCTACCACCACTGTTCCCTGATGATGATTCCCTGGGAGCAAATACAGCTTTTTTTAAGCACTTTGACGAAGGCTTTACTTCATGGTTAACTGATAGCTGGAAAAAATAAGCGTAATGTTTTACGTTACCGGGATGTAACACAGGGAAGGAAAGGTACTGTATCATATACACATGGAAGATTCTTGAAGGTATGGTACCAAACCCTCTCCCTGAAGAGAAATGAGGCAGCAAGAGCCAACGTCTGCCACGACTGGGGAGGACTTGCTACAGACCGACAGATGAGTCGTAGATTCATCCTCCCAGCGACACGGGACCCTCCTCTCAACAAAGCTTCCTGAACGTCTGTCCATATGCGCTATCCGTGGTACGCACCCGAAGTTTTCTTCAAAAGGGGGCTTCTATTTGCCAGTGACATTTTTGGTCTTGGTATAATGATTGAACGGTCGGTAAAAAAGCAGATAAAGGCTGGACGGGTGCAGGCTTGGCCAGAGGGTCTTCAGGAACTTGTTGCTGACATGGTCGTGTACGAAGAGAAAGACCGACCATCCCTAACTGAAGTCATCGTTAGGCTGAACACCATCCTGCCCTCTCTTTTGGACCTTCCACGGTCATTCCCTGATGATAATGAGATCAGTGATTCCGATGATGAGGAGAGTGATTCCGATGATGATGAGAGTGATTCTGATGATAATGAGAGTGAGTCTGATGATGAGGAAAGTGAGTGTGAATAATGAAGTGAGTCTGATGATGAGGATGAGTCAGTCCGATAATGAGAATGATTCCAGTTATGGCGAGGAGTCGGATGATGAGGTTCAGCCAGAAGATGAGGATGAGTCGATATTCTTTATAACAGAAACTTCTTAATTTTAAGATTTAATTATTTGAAAGGATCTTTTAATTTAATTATATCTACATAACACTTTTACTTTCTAGTTTTATGAATAGGATATTTTACTATTATTTATTAACCCTTTGAGGATTATGACGTATTTTGATACTCTATTCTGGATATCATGAGACGATTATATTCACATTAGGAAGGGTATATGAAAGTCGACAGAGGGTTGATGGAGTTAATCCTTACCCTTTTAACTCTCACAGATCCTTCCTAAGCTGTATAAGATTGTCAAATGATAGCCATAATAAACTGTATACACACGTCATAATCCTCAAGGGATTATATTATATTAATTCCAAGGAGAAGTATTTCATACTAAATTCTGGTATCGTATTTTGTCTTGGCGAGCAATAGCGAGCCTGCATGTTAGGAGAAATCGTCCTCTGGTCGAGAATTTGTTCTATAAAATTATGTACATAATTAGCTTGAAGGGGACCTGGGGATATTTTGGTATTAATATTTTCATTTTTTGAAGGTGGTATTGGAATATTTTTGTTTTAAGTCTAGGAGGCAAACTAATTGTAGATTACTCAACAATGGCAAGACAAAAACAACAACTTAATAATGTAAACAAAATTATTATAACATCAAAAGTCATACCAGATTTTGCTTGCTTTTGGTTGCCATTTTCGAGTATTTTAGTTTGCCCCCTTGGCTAACAAAAACACCTGACTTCCTTCAAATTTAATAATGCCCACTCAGACCCCCTTCAAGCGCAATTTGTACATTTTTCTATAGAAAAAATGTCCTGACTGGAGGCCGGTATTTAAGTTACAGGTTCGCTATCACTCACTCAGAAAAATATTGACACCTGAACGGAGTGATACGTCTTATCCTTGCCAAACTAATGGAGTGAATGTCTTACAAAATCAAACTAATGGATTGAAACAAAGGAGGTCCAAACTGAACCCCCTCAGACCAAACAGGATAAATAGGGCAAAGGGAGGTAGGGAGGGAGGAAAGGTACGATTAATGGAATAGATGTAAGAAGGGAGGGAGGGAGATAGGTACAAAGGAAAACAGGCAACAACAGACATAATGGTCCTTACTATAGTCTATTAGCTGTAAGTAGGCGAGAAATCATGACCTCTAAGTTGCAGAGGGATACAAAAGGCAGAACTGCCTGTGACAAGTGCCCCTCCCAGAGTTGAAAGAGTGACAGGGCCAAACTCAAGGAATGTTCGGGCCAAAATGCCTGGACACACAGAGTTTGAATCAATTTTAGTTATAAGATGAGGGGAAGATGGATTCAGAGAGCTAAGCTGTTGAATAGAAGAAAGATTTGGAATATCGTTTCACTCTTGGATTGGAGAGTTGCCAGCAGCACTTCTCTGTATCCTATTTTCTGGCAATCATTACATTATTTTATGCAGTTTAGGAAGGAACTCGAGGAATCAAAGGGACGTCCTATTCATCAAATTCTGGCAACTATTAGAGGATTTCACTAGACTCAGGAAGACCTCAAGCAATTAAATAATATAATACATGAATTAATAGACCAAAAAAACAAACCAGAAACAGTCCGTCTCCCCTTAAATAACTACAGACTATCAATTATCCTTCTATAGCTAACACAGATCCTTCCTAAGCTGAATAAAATCATCTATTGCTTGTCAGAATATGCTGAGAAGGATGTCACCGGTACTGGATGGGTTAAGGGAGCCCACCTCGCTTTTTTTCTTTTTCTCTCCCTCTCTCTTTGGCTTGTATCCATTCGGCCCCATTCAGCCTACTGTTTTAAGACGTTTACCCCCATCCAGGTGTCAATATTTTCCTGGCGAGCGGGAGCGAGCCAGCATATATATATTTTTGTTTTGACAGCAAGCTAAATTTGAATTTTTTTCGATAGAAAAATGTCTCCAGCGAAGCCGGATTTCTCCATACAATGCTGGCTTGCTATCGCTCGCCAGGAAGAAATCGACACCTGGATGGGGATTAACGTCTTAAAACAGTTGGCTGGATGGGGCCGAATGGATACAAGCCAGGTAAAGAGAGAAAACGAGAGAAAGATTAAAAAAAAGCAGGTGACCCCCCTTAATTAGCCTGCATCGTCAACACTGGTCTGGCCGCTTATGAGGTAAACTATTACAACAACTAGAGGGGGACACTCGGTAAAGTGCCTACCTCCGCCTGGTTCTTTATACCATTAAAGGGAGGCAGTTGGTTTTTGGAGTCTTCCTCCTCCCTCATGTTTAGCCCTATTAGTTATGAGATTACAAGATATTCGCCCCATTAGTTTGGCAATTTTCAGACCTTTTGCCCCATTTCTTTGCCAATATTAAGACCTTTCGTGCCACTTAGGTGTAGATTTTTTTCCTGGCGAGCGATAGCGAACCTGTATATGAAGAGGAATCGGCCTTTGGCCGGGACATTTTTCTACCGAAAAATGTACAAATTTATATCGAAGGGGGGTCTTGTGGGTGTTTTCTTAATTAAGCTTGATAGAGGTTTAGAGAGCAAACTAAACCCCTTCCTTAAACCAATGAGCCGAACCAGTAAATTATGCTGCACAACCGTCTGAGCTCCCTTAAGGGGGCCCGCCTCTTTTTTTCTCTCTCTCTCTCTCTGGGTTGTATCCATTCGGCCCCATTCAGCCTACTGTTTTAAGACGCCTATCCCCATGCAGGTGTCGATTTTTCACTGGCGAGAGATAGCGAGCCAGCATATTTAAAAACAATTGTTTTTGACAGCAATCTAAATGTGTACATTTTTCGATAGAAAAATATCTCCGGCGAAGCCGGATTTCTCCATACAATACTGGCTCGCTATCGCTAGCCAGGAAGAAATAGACACCTGGATGGTGATAACAGTAGACATTCGTTCCATTAGTTTGGCGATTTTCAGACCTTTCACCATATTTCTTTGTCAATATTAGAACCTTTCGTACCATTTAGGTGTTGATTTTCTCCTGGCGAGCGAAAGCGAGCCTGTAATCAATACTTGTTTAGTGTTGACCTGGTACACTACCGGTCCCCTCTGCACCTGTATATCGGCACAACCCCTCTGGATGTTGAGAAGGATGATACACAGGGAGAGAGCTACGCTCACCCCCTTCAATCCTTCAGGTGAGGATCTGCTCAAAATCCATAAGAAAATTCAATCATGTATTTTAAAAGGCTCAGATACCTGCATGCATCTACAGTACTGGTATGTTTGAGCCGTAGTCACTCAAAGGTAATTGTGGAAACAGTAAGGGTTATCCCAAACTGTAATACACTAGTTATATTGGCGACCCCTGCCTCTGGCTCATGCACCACATTACCACCTCCAGGGATCCCATGAGACTCCTGAGATCATCACACTACTCCAAACTATAGGGCCGTTGTTATTATAGAATGTTCTCCAAAATGTACACAGAATATCCTTTGCTTTTTCAGTGTTAGTAGCTTCTTCACTAAATAAAAATCTTCCCACCGTTTCTTTGTTACACACTGACGTTCCAGGCTATAATTTATTAGTGGCCCCTCCATCATTGATGATATGCCTATTATATAATAGCTCTCTTTCCAACGCCTGCAGTCAGCCTGTTTGAAACACCCGCCACAGGGAAAAGAGTGCCGACATCATAAGTGCAACGCTCATTCTCTTATGGAATCGTCTTTATGATTGGGTACTCACTACGAAAGAACTTCGTAAAAAATAAAAAATAATTAATAATTTAAGAAGTTATAATAAAGCTTTCCAACTTCGTGGATTCTATCCAAGACACTGAAACTCGTAGCGTCATCCCGCCTTCCTTTCCCTGTGGCCATCCCGAGCAGGTGTGCCTAGCCTGTCCTCCGCTTCATTCGACATTCGTTCACCTCTAGTTAGTCTTTTGCTCATTTGTATTTATCTGAGATGTTATAGAATAGGTTTAGATTTGCTAGGACGGTCGGCCCCATTGGTACGTCCACAGGAAGTGTTAAAATAGGGTACTTACAGTATGTGAAGTGCCTTGTCAGTCCACATTGGACATGCGCGCCATTTGTTTTTGCTTTTTGTTTCTGCGCCTTAGCTTTGCTATAACCTAGTTATTTAGGAGGCTATACAGTATATCCGCAGAGCTATGTTACTAGCCATAAATATGATGGAGTAGCATTTTTTGCTTTTATAGCAGACGTGCTGGTGTAAGAGATGTCCCACGTGGTGGGGAATTTTCCAGAATCCGAGTTTGCTGTTTCCCCTCTGGCGTGGGGCGCCATGTGTGCTGCTACTGCTGTGTCTTCTTGGGAGGTAAGGGTGTAGCCTACTATTCATCGAAATATTTACCGTGAGCCTCGTGGCCAGCCTCATTAGGGGTATTCTTAGTCGGCTAGGGGTTATTATTAATTGCTTGATTATTAATATGTTTTAGCCCTAAGATGTGACCTTCGCTTTCATGTGGTGTTATTATACATGTTGGGAAGGTGTCAGGAGATGTTCTGACTTTTGTGGGTAGTTGCCTTGCCCGGACAAGTCAACACTCTTAAAAGCTTGGCGTTTCCCTCCGGCGATCTTTACCGGGTATTGATGCCAGAGGCTTGCCTTGCAGGCGGGCAGGGAATAGATCCAATGAACCCGGCGTGGTCTGGAGTACCGCTAGACTCCGGCGGAAGTGCAGATTCCTAAGGGGGTGATTTCGGCCCGGCCGAAAGAACTCACCTATACAGATAGCCTCACGCGGCATGACATGACTTTGAATCCGCCCGGCGGAAAAGTCCAGTGGGGTAATTAAATATCACTTAGGTCCTTGTAGACGATTCGTTAGTTAATAAATATCCGAAAGGAATTATCTAAAAGTATGGGTCAGTGACATTTGATCACAGGTAAGCAGTTCAAAATGAGAAAGGATTTCAGAGGTCTTTTCGAAGACAAGTGTGAAGGAAGATTAGAGTAGCGGTGTAGCTACATCTAATTTTCCGGCGCATTTGGGGTATAATGATGTGTAAATGTCTCGGTTTATCCTTATGAGCATTGATTCCTGGAAATCTTCTTTCAAGATCACAACACATCTGTTGGGGCACCGAACACCAGGGGGAGGGGCCGATCCCGGCGCGGGTGGGGGGGTGGGGGGGGGGGGTCGTTAAGTCTCCATCATACCCTTAGTCACGCTATGCTCTACCCCAACTTGCTCTAACATTCCGGTCTTTTACCATAAACTATGTGAAAAGTGTGTAAAGTGCCTCGATAGGTCCAGGGGAGTCTGGGTTTCGAAGAGGTGTGGTGTATGCACAGACCTGAGGAATGGATTACTAAATCAAAGAGACCAATCATGTCTAGTTGCATTACAAGAAATTAAAAACAATTTTAATTCTTATTCAAAAGACATACCTCATAAAGCCCTTCACTGTAATGATGAGGCACTTTGGGACCAATTAGTAATTAAATCGCCAGTGATTAAAACTCCCCCTTCTCGGTCCAGCTCTAAAGTAAAGCCTAAGCCCAAAATTCTCTCTAAAGAAATAGTGAGCAGCAGTGACAAAAGTGACTCAAGTAGGGTACCCCCCCCCCCCCCCCCCCCCCTCCCCCCGGCCGCCATAAGAGAGCGCGATCTACATCACCGCAAGAGGACCGTTCCAGGTCCCGGTCGAGATTGCTGCTCAAGCGGTCCTATAAGTCGTCTACAGACGCGTAAAGATCGCTTAAGAGGCGGAAAACTGATGCGGCAGCGTCTAGTGGCAAACAGTCAGAGGAAAAGGGTCATAAACATTCCCGTAAGAAGGCGACGTGCTCGCGGCCCCGGCAATCGCCGGGGTAGCGTTCACTGCCCTCCACCCCTACCTCTACCATGCTTAACGTCCAATCTGGCAGTTCCGAGGTAGGGACGGAGGGAGCTGAGTCAACTCCCAGGGATGGGTCTAGTGACAGATATTTGGAACTTAATGTGAATTTTGCTATCCCAAAGTTAGATACAACACTTAGTCGGGCTCCTGTGGTGTCTCAAAGAGTTCTAGCGGAACAGTATAGAGGGTACATGGTGAGTGAGCCACATGGCTATGACACAGGTTCACAATACATTCAGAGTTCTCTGTTTATCCCTGATTCACAGACTAGAGTAGAGCAAGGCCGCAGTGTCTGGAGACACCCTGAAGCCGTGCGAACAGAACCCTTGAACCAATACCCTGCGGATAATAGAGTGAGTGAAAATATTGACACTATCCCTTCTTCTGTCCCTGACTTAGTATGGCCAAGTAATGAACAATTAACATCTGAACCCCGGCAACAACAGAAAGAGATGGAGGTTACAAGACAAGAGCCGGAGGACTTAGAACAGTTATCTTCAGCTCAACCTGACCCGGTTGAGGAAGGGTCAGAGGTAGGTTCTGAATCATCTAAGGGTTCCCAGAAACAGTATTTCACCAGGGAGGACCTAGGTTACATTCTTCATAACATGAAGCAACAATATAATGTACCACCTAAGTCACAGGAAACTCCCACAGCCGTACCGGGGGCTCCTCCGATTGGGTCTGTTGTGCGGCCATTAGTGCCAACCAGAGTCGTTGTTCCATCTAGTATGCCACCCTCTCTACCTAACGTAACTCAACCTACTACTTCTGCCAGTAGAATTCAAGGTCCGGCGTTAACTACCACTAACGTGTGTGTTATTACGGACATTAATCCCCCTCCTTTAGAAAAGGTTCCGTTAAAGAAAAGCCCTATGCCTTTACTTTATGGTCCCGATTGCTCATTGGTGACTGTAATGGCATAAAATTCAGCCATAGCACAAACGACAATTTCGGGGGAGCTCCCAGTCCCGAGTAAGTGGGTACTCCAGATGAATACAAATAGATAATTAGACATACAGGGTCATATTTTGGATGTTGCTGTCAAAGCCATCCCTAATGTTTATTCCTATGAGTATTTCGTGTATTCCCCCACTCCAGCTATTCCTCCTGCCTCCTCTGCCCGACTATTTGCGGATTGGTCCAAGACTGACGGCATGAATGACATTAAAGTCCTAGCCACGCTCACGCCGGAACTGGATACACTTCTGGTGAGCGACCAGTCCGGCAATCCAGTCCTGCAGGTGGGACAGGTAGGTTCAGGCCCTTGGGTGGACTGGGAAATTGAGGCGCAACAGTTTGCGGTGAGGATAACGTCAAAATCCTCCCACAAAATACCTCAAGAGAATCAATGTTGGTTCTCTTTGCCTATCAACAAAGCCGGAGGAGTTCCACCTGCTCTTTTTTATTTTCTTGCCGCCCCTAAATTAGCTTTATGGGACCTACAGGAACCCTTTTCAACTCCTCCTCTGGCACATCTGGACAGAGATTTTAAATTGAGACATAAAGCTTTCAGGCTCTTCTCCCAGTTCTTGTTAAGTCGCCAAATAGACCAGTCCCTCAATAGAACGATAGATGCTATCAATGACACAGATGTTAGGAAGGCCACGGAATTATCCCGTAGGCTCCTATTACAGAACTCGATTCAGTCTCTGGGCGATGTCAGGATAGCCTTGTTGGAGGCTGTCCGCTTACGTCAGGACCTACGGGTCTATCTGGTGAAAAAATTACCGGAAGATATTGGTCGCCGGGCAATGCTTTCACCAGTGTTGACGCCCTCTTTACTTTGCCCCAACACTTGGAAACCAATCTTCAATATGGTAGATACTGTCAAGCAGGGTGCTTCCCAGGCTAGGAAAGATCATTTTAAGAAACCTTATTCCAAGCCCAAGAGCAGTGCTAAACCTCAACCTAGTGGATCCAAGCCCTTTCAGAGCCATAAGTCCCCTCCAGCACAGGGAAGCACCCAACCCAAGTATCAGCAGGGAAAACAATCAGGTAAATGGCACAAGAACCAACCAAAACAAAGATCAGGTCAGGGATCGACATCTGCCAAAACTAGTCAGCCGTCTAACCCTACCCCACCACCATAAAAAAACTAGTCATATCACAAACTCTCTCACTCCCGGGGCCTTACAAGCCCAGTCAAATAACTGGGTCATTTCCGGCATGTCACCGGGCTTGGCCCCGGCGGACTTTGGCAAGGACAGTGGTACGCAAGGGCATAACCTGGCAGTGGCTCCAGCGACCTCGTTTACGTCAACCACTAGAAATAAATCATGTGTCTTTAGAGTGGAGTTATTAGTCCAGGAAATGATCACCAAGTATGTCATTGTCCCGGTCAATCCAACTTGCCCAGTTTACACGTCCAGACTTTTTCTCGTACCAAAGAGGGACAGTATTCAAATGAGACCACTCAGAGACCTATCTTGTTTGACTCGACACATTCACAACACATCGTTCAGGATGCTCACTGTGAAGCACATCAGGCTAACACTTCCGCCGCAAGGTTGGATGTGCTCGTTAGACCTGACAGAAGCCTATTGGCACGTCCCGGTAAACATAAGGTTCCAAAAATTCCTAGCTTTGAGGATAGAGCATCAGACTTATGTCTTTCAGAGAGTGCCATTCGATTTGAACCTTGCACCGAGAATATTCACAAAATTAGTCCGGCAAGACCTAATGCCAATGTTGAATCAAGGAATCAAGGTGCTGTGGTACTTAGACGACTGGCTAGTGGTGGCGGAATCAGAGAGTCAATGCAAAATTCATGTCACTCAAATTATAAACCATGTTTAATCCCTAGGGTTCAAGGTCAACTTGGCAAAGTAGAACCTTGTTCCCACATGGGTAATTCAGTGGATAAGGCTGGTCTGGGACACAGCATATCTTACTCTCACTCAGAGTGTGGACAATCGCAACAGATTTTGATTTGTTTTTTTTTGTTTCTCCACAGTCTGACTACCAGGAGAAGGACATGGGAATCCCTGGTTGGCTATCTCAACTGGATTCAATTAACTGTAAAGTTGGGCCAGTTGAAAGTAAAGAGATTATAATAATAATAATAATAATACTTTATTTCAGACTCACACAGTACAGAGGGGACCATACTGAGGTCCATATATACCTTACAGTAACATAAATATATATAAGCTACTGTACATAGGCTACATAAAATAAAAAATAAATTAAATAATACCCAGCTTGCTATCATGTAGTTCACAGCACTGCCTCAACCAAAAACAGTGGTCATCAAACTACTGTGTTACCAAAACCACTGTCCTAATTGTGTACAGTACCATGCCTCACATCATTTAGCTTCCGGTACAGTATATTGCTACAGTACAGTATAGGAATACCAGTACTGTACTGCACTATGAGGTTCAGTACCGGTATGCTAATTCTGTAAAGTAACAGACCTGAAATCATTACTTAAGGTTAAAAATAGAGCAACTTCCTCCAGTGTGCCTGGATCCTAGAGGTGTACACTATGCTTGGAGTTTGTAGCATTTTAATGATACTGTTCTCAGAAGTGTTAAGGCGCTGAATGAATTTATATGTTAGCTTTCTAATGAGTGATTGGTAACAGTGTAAGTTCATATAGGCACATAGCGTACTTGTACTCTCATATTTTGAGAGCCCCAGAAACATTTTCATGATATTGTGATATGAGATACTTAGTCTATTCACTGTAATTTTCTTATAGTTCCACCATAGTTGTGCTGTATACATTGGTGAGCAGTAGGAGTTGAACAATGTTATTTTTGTATCCCATGTGCACATATGAAATTTTCTTAGTATTGAATTTCCCTGCATGTAAAGTTGCCTTCGCTGACGACCCATATCCTCATCATCTGAGCGATCACTTGAAATATAGTGTCCTAGATACTTTACTTTACTTCTTCTATAATTTCTTCATACAAATGGAATTTAGGTAGCTTTGATTTTAATTGAAGGTTAGATTTAAATATTATGATATTGCTCTTTATAGGATTAAATTTGACTGAATGTTCGATTCCAAAATTTTCACATACTCTTAATAATTTATCCAGTCCTGCTCCAGAGGGCGCGATTAAGGCTAGGTCATCAGCATACATGAGATGATTTACAATGGTGCTGCCATGCAGCACCCAGTGTGAGTCTTGTTCAGCTCCAGACTAAGATCATCCATGTAGACGTTGAAAAGATACGGAGACAATATCCCCCCTGCCTAACACCATTGGTTACGGCGAAAGAGCCTGACAGGATGTTGCCTCATCTTACACACATTTTTTGATTAGCATACCAGAAAATAAGTATCCTAACAATATAGCTAGGCACTCCCCTGTTAACTAATTTTTCAAATAAGGTTTTGTGACACACCCTATCAAAAGCCTTACTTGCATCAAGAAAACAAGAGGAAATTGAGCTATTTAGCTTGTTGTATGTATCAATCACTTCTTTCAGCACATATATGCATTGGTCTGTGCCGTGATTTTTCTTAAAGCCAAACTGATTGCTGCTGGTGACAATATATGCAGACATTCTTTCTAGCAATATCATTTCAACTACCTTACTCACCACACTAGCAAGTGCTACTGGGCGGTAGTTGTCTTTAGCTGTAATTTTACCTGATTTATCTTTAATGACAGGAACAAGTATTACGGATATCATAGACTCCGGCAGGACACCATGCGTAAATAGACTGGTGATGCAAGAACTAAGTTTATCTATTAACAACTTATCTGCATATTTAAGATGTTCTGCATATATACCATCCAGCCCACAAGCTTTGTTTAGGTTAAGTTTTCTTATGGCATTCTCAAGATCACTTTCAATCACTTTAATGTCTTCATAATTACTATCTTTTGTATATTGAATTGCACCATTAGTAGACCTTTGGTTTACACTGTTAAATAGTTCCTTAACCCGTGGAGCCCCGGCTAGTTTTGTAATGTTTGTTCACCAGAACCCGGCCGGTTTTCAAAAAATGGTTTTATTCCAGAAACAATAGCGAATGGGTTAGGAATGAAGGAAAACCACGAAAAACCGCTCAAAAAGCTTAAAGAATGGTCCTACAGAGCCCCCGAAAACGTATTTTACAAGAGTAAAAAATTGAAGGCAATTACCCCAAAAAACCAGGTTATTGCGCGCTCACGCGCACGCACGTGGACTTTGAGAGTTTTCAACCATCGGCACGGTTGCGTGGGATACGTACACAGTTCCCATACAAATCTGAGCCCTCTTGAGTGGCTACACCTGAGGTTACGGTCGGCGCAATTAGGGTGACGCGCCAGACGCGTCTCTGGGGCTGTGCGTTACATACATCGCCGACGCGTCAGACGCGTCGCTGGGGCTGTACGGGTTAAAATTAGTTTTCCATAAGTCAGCAATGTTCTCTTCACCCGTAACCCCCTCAACACTGACAGGTAATGGTGTGTTACAATTTTGCATGGATCTGATGTCCTTCCAAAAACAGTTCGTATCCTTTTCTGCCAGACTCTTTGCAAGGGCTTCCTTCCTTAATTGGTTTTCATTTTGCTTAATAAATCTAATGGCATATTTGGTCCTAGCCTTTGCTCTTTTGTGAAGTTCAAATATAGGCCCCTGTCTGGGCTGACCTACCTCAAGCCAATGAGACCTAGCATCTCTGGAGGCTTGATACAGGTCAGCCACATAGTCTTGCCAACCTGGCTTATTGAATGAGGACTTATATTTATGGCAATTAAAAATACTTCCCCCGCTTTTGATAAAGAATCTATTATACTATTGTAAAATTTAATAATGTCCTTTCTGTGTTGTGCATCACTACATTTTGGATCCCTGCATTGTGCTACACCATTACCATCATATTGCACCCTATTTAATAAGTCTTTGGTATTATCACAGTACATTTGGCACTCTTCATTTGAGATTACATTCCATGGAACTTTTGCCTTGATGCTATTGCTAGTTTCTGTTATTTCCGGTGCCTTATTCATTTGGATTGTTAATTCTATAGGTATGTGGTCGTCATCCGTAATGTCGTATCTTATGGCCATTTCTGAGATAGAATCATGAAAGTCAGAGCTAGAGATTGCATGATCAAACCACGACCTGGTCTCCCACGCTTCACTAACATATGTATAGCTATTTTCTGGAAGCTGGTTTTGGAGGACAAAATTAAACCTTGCTCATCACAAAACCTTAACATATGTTTAGCAAACATGGAACCACCCAACTCGTGAGGGGTAGCATTCCAATCACCTACCACTGAGTAACACGTTATCTCTAATTCAGAAATTAGGCCACCAAGCTCCCCTAACTTTTTCAAATAAAGTTCTTCATTTTCTGCACACTGATACGGTAAGTAAACACAAAATATTGCAAATTTTCTGTGTCCCACTTCCAGCTGTATTCCCGCACACCAGCTTAAATTTGTCTCAATGGTTTTAATTACACTATCTAGGCACGATCTCCACATTATTACAACTCCGCCTGGGGAGTGACCTGCCACAATACCATCACGTGTGTCCGTAGTGGAGACCCCGTACCCATGGAAATCTTTATCTAATATGTTCAAATTACCTAAGTCCTGTTTTGTGTACCAGGTTTCCTGAAGGCAGACTATGTCACTGGTCCTTAATGTAGATACGATGTAAGGTCGCAACAGGAGATTCCTCTTTGTTTTGGGGAGTCCTCTGCAGTTGTATGAAGTTACTTTTATACTTGCTGCTGTTGTTGGTATCTCCTCCATTACTGCGGGTTGGATAGTGGTGTGCGATGCCTCCAAGTCCCAGAAGCCTCTGCACTGTCCTCATTGGGATATTGTCTTGGTTCTCTGTACCAGTTGACATATGCATCTTCTGGCCACAGGTCAGGATTCATGAAAACAGCTGGATCTGGACATTCGCTAGTTATACAAAAGGAGGCACAGGTAGTGGAACTGGAGAGGGTGATCAGCTGTCTTACCTCTATATTTATATGTAGATTATCAGCCAAGTATATCTTGAGATTCTCAGCAGTAACACTAGGGTTGAATCCTGTGGCAAACACCCTAGCTAGTCTGGGCCTTTTGATGGTATTGAGGCCAGTATCCTTGCCCCTACCTTTAATTCCTAGCTGTTTTCTCGGTCTAGGGTGAACCTGCTCGCCTTCCCTAGAGTAGCGAGGCTTGCCATTCACCCATTTGACCATAGTCCATGGGTTTTCCCTTGCATTGTCTCCTTCATTTGGTTCACTTTGTGTAGGTAAATTTGAGGATGGTGTAGCTGGCACTGTATTATCTTCTCTCGTTGCCGACGATAAAGATTGCTGTTGTGTTCGGTGTTGTTGCTGTTGAGGTCGCTGCTGCTGCCACACCTGGTGTTGCCTTTGATATGAATGCTGCTGCTGGGTTCGTTTGGATTGTTGTTGCTTTTGTTAATGCTGTTGCTGCTGCTGCACCTGCTGTTGTTGCTGCTGCACCTGCTGCTGTTGCTGTTGCACCTGCTGGTGCTGCTGCTGTTGTGGTTTTGCTGCTGCTGTTGTTGTTGCTGCTGCTGTTGTTGAGTTGAGTTGTTGTTCCCCAAGCTGCCTGGCCGAACAGCCCCAAGGCCCCGAGCAAAGCCAAGGCCATAACCGAGCGCCCCCACAGAACCCTCCCTGCCGACCACAATAAAGCCTGGGTGACCGAAGCCACTCCATGGCGGGGAGCTGAGGAGGGTGCGGAAATGCCCGGGAAACCAAAGCCCCACCCAGGGCCCTGTGCCCCTCAGCAATTATGAAGAGAAAGTTGAGGGGCAAAGGAAAAATGTGACGCTTTGACTTCCAATCTTGGTAAATTGGGAGGTCAATCCACGGAAGAGACGCCGTCACTTGAGATCTAGAAAATATATAAGTAAAAGGAACAGTCAGAGTAAGCTATGGGTATGGCAGAGATCGCTCAGTTCTCACTCTGATAGACCAGCCCATCACCACATGACTAGAACCCAATCCTCTCAGCATCAGCTAGGAAAGGCCCTAGAAAGCCGCCTTTGGCGGGGGGATAGCTCCCCTATTACAACCCCTTTCGGGGTTGGGCACCCATTGTTGTTGTTGTTGATGCTGTTGTTGTATGGGTTGCTGGGGCTGTTGTGTTTGGAGTTGTTACAGCTGTTGCTGTTGTAATTCAGCCTGCTGTTGCTGGTGGTGGTGTTGTAGGCCTATGGGTGGTTGTTGTTGTTGATGCTGTTGTTCTAGATTGATATTGGAAGGAAACAATCATTTCCCGCTGTTGCCGGCGGGAAAGTTATGGCGAATTCCAAAGTTGATTCACAACTTACTATTAGTCTGGGCGAGGAGAGAAACATTGCACTCAATAATTATGTGGATGTCTCCCCCACCTACGGTATAGATAGCCACAGATGCTTCAGGGACAATAGGCTGGGGTTATCAGTCGAACCTAGGCCATCAGGGTCAAGGTCTTTGGTCCCAAGCCGAGAGTTTTCACATCAATGCGAAAGAACTATTAGTCCCTTTATTTTTCCTTCAGGCTCACGGCTCCACCTTGCGGGGGAAATCAGTAGCTTTTCGAATTGGACAATTTGAATGCAGTAGCCTGCATTCAAAAGCAAGGGTCAACGAGGTCTCGGAAGTTGCTAGAGTTGTCAGAATAGATTTTTTTTCTGGCGGAAAAGCTGAACATTCATCTCCATGCATCATATCTCCCAGGCATAGCGAAAGTCTGGGCAGACGCCCTGTCAAAAAGACAGAGCACCAAAGTAGAATGGGGGATCAAGCAAAACATCTTCAACCAGATGATTGCAGAGCCATACCGTCCACAAGTGGATTTATTCGCGTCCAAGGAAAACCACAGGCTTCCTTTCTACCTAACCCGCCGGGAAGTATCTGCGGCGGGGGGTCCAGATGCATTGATGGAGGACTGGAACAGGTGGAATTCCATCTATCTGTTTCCGCCTCCAGACGCTTCACTCATGTGTCAGGTAGTTCACAAACTACGAGGTTACCGGGGCTTAGTCTCGATGAACGCGCCTCTATGGCCGGCTCAGGTGTGGTATCACCAGTTGAAAATGTGGTGCGAGAACCCGGTGTCACTCCCGATCTCGTACTTCCACTTGGAGACAATTGGCAACCTAGAGACCTCGCTGACTTTTGCCTATTGGACATTCAGAATGCCAAATGGTTAATCCCGTATGGGGAAAGCATCACTAATAAATTCCTCAATCAGTATACTCTTTCTACCAGGCGTCAATATCAATCGCATTGGAAGTCTTTTACGACCTGGATAGTAGTAACCGCGCAAACTGACGCATCAGTAGCTTTGGTCTTCAAGTATTTGGACTACTTATTTGAACTAAAACGCCTGTCTGTAATTACACTGAAAAATCATTTGTCAGCTATCAGAACTCCCTTTTATGACTTAACAGGGCTATCTATACCGCAGGCAGAGGAGAAAGGGTTCATGAGGGCATGTTTCAAGCTTCGCCCACCACCCCATCAGCTCATGCCTACCTGGTCACTTGACAAAGCATTGTCTTTGCTTCATTCGCGCAAGTATAATCATGCGCCGGATTTCGACTCACTGTTAAAGAAGGCTGTGTTCCTTATGGCTTTGGCCACAGGTAACAGGATGTCTGAGCTGGCGGCGATGAGCAACGAACCTAATTGCCTCAGGTTTGGGAGACGCAATATTAATGTACAGTACAAATTGCACCATCCCCCACTTTTGTCGCTAAAAATGAACATGCGATCATGTTTTCTCTGAGTTTACTGTCCCGGCGCTCAAGCGCGGAGACACACACCATATTTTATGCCCAGTGCAATCTCTGATAAAGTTTTTGAGTGTGTCACAACCTCAACAGCAGGGAGCTTTATGGGTCAATAGTGCAGGTGAGCGCGTCACAAGAAGAAAATTAACATCATTGCTTGTAGATGTAATCCGAGAAAGTAATCCCGGCGTAGTGGGGAGGGCCCACGACATCAGGAAGTGGGCAGTTTCTTTAAGATTCTTGCAAAATTATTCCATAGATGATATAGCTGATACACAATTGTGTCATCCAATCATACTTTCCTGACGCGCTATCTATCTGTGGCCTTGGATAAACCAAAACTTACCTGTGTGGCATTACGTCATTGGGTCTAATTTGTCTTTTGTGCTACTAGATTTAAGAATAATCTTATGTGTGAAAAAGGGGGGTGGGGGGGGGGGGAGTTAATGGAGAGCCAAGACCCTCAGACCCTCCGCCGGATAATGTGATAAGTATACGAGCTGTGATACTTGATTAGCCGAACTGGTTATACAGTTCAAACAAATTTGTTTTTTAATATATATCATTAATAGTTACACTATGAGATATGAAATACTGGGTGCGTAGGGAATTTTTCTGTCCTGAAAACTCCCCAGGCCCACTTAGGCCCCCTTTCCTGGTGCCTGGCGCGGGGCTCGAACCTCTGAAGGGAGTTTAACCCTCCTAAAAACCCACAGGTTTTGAGATGCCTTGGGTGGGGTTCGAACCCTGGTTAGTGACCATGGCCTCCAAAGGTCAACCAGGCCCATGCGCTAACCCCCTGTACTACCACGGACGTACAATAGTATAGTAACCTTAGTCCTCTTTGTAAGAACCAGGTGATAGTCTCGTGGTGATTCACGTGATGAGTTTATTGGACTTTCCATCAACGACTATTTTACCTTATACCAGACGTCAACTCGGGTAGTACATTATTGGGGTTGCGGGATATTTTCGAGGGCATTACAAGATATAGAAGATAAGTTGTACAAATATACAGTATGTACAAATTAATCTTAAGGACCAAATATATATAATCAAATCATTTTCCTTTACCATCACTATCTCCGATAGACTGGAAATGGTGTCGTATTTCACACCCAAATGCCATAAAAGTAGTGGCCCCGAAATCATTGACGATGTAGGCCCTCCCTTCCATCCCCTTCCCATTCGTTGATGTTTAAGTTTAATCTTGATATATCATATTGAAATTGAAGGCGGGATGACGCTACGAGTTTCAGCGTCTCGGATATAATCCACAGAAAGACATCCACGAAGTTGGAAAGCTTTATTATAACAATTCTTAAGTTACTAATTATTTTTATTTTTTACGAAGTTTTTTTCGTAGTGAGTACCCAATCATAAAGACGATTCCATAAAAGAGAATGAGCGTTGCACTTATGATGTCGGCACTCTTTCCCCTATGGCGGGTGTTTAAAAACAGGCTGACCGCAGGCGTTAGAAAGAGAGCTATTATATATTAGGCATATCGTCAATGATGGAGGGGCCACTTCTAAATATTAGGTTTTCCTTCTTCCCTCCGGGACTCAAACCTATATTGTCAACAGCTTGTTGGAAAGTATAGGCCTAACTGATTAATGATTCGATACACAATTCCTAGGAAAGGTGCATTATCTGAACAATACCTTGGTCAAAGAATGTGGATGATGGGTGTCCCCACTTACTATGATCTCTCATATTCATTCCAATATTAACCTCTTCACCACCATGACAAAATTATCATCATATGCTGGTTACCATTACACAAATTTCAGTATTTTGTAGTTTACCTAGACGACTCAAATGGGTAAATACAATCTCAATAAACCCTCTTATTAACATAGGTCTTTCTTAAACTACATACAATAAGAACATAAGAACATAAGAAAATGGGAGTCTGCAGAAAGCCGATTGGCCTAAGCAAGGCAGATCCCTGTCCCACACAACCCCAATTACAAAGCCCAATTATAGGCTCAACACTCTAATACCCTGAGGATTATCTTACCAAACCGGTTAGAGATTAACGCAGGATTACGGGGGTCTGCAGAGCGCTGATTGGCCCAACCCGGCTGATCCCCCTTCACACCCAACCCTTCTCGTCCATATGCTTATCCAATTTTTTCTTAAAGCTCCCTATCGTTCTTGATCCCACTATATCACTTGGTAGCCTATTCCACCCATCTACAACTCTGTTACCAAACCAATATTTGCCTATATCTTTTCTGAAACGAAATTTATCTAATTTGAAACTATTGGTACGAGTTCTTTCGCTATCACTGAGCTTTAGTACATTTGTCATGTCCCCTTTGTTAATCCCACTAACCCACTTGAACACCTCTATCATATCCCCTCTAACTCTGCGTCTCTCTAACGAATGTAAACCTAATTTCTTCAACCTTTCTTCATACGGAAAATTTCTAATATTATGGATCATTTTTGTCATTCTACGCTGAATTCTCTCCAATGAATCTATGTCCATTCTGTAATAAGGACACCAAAATTGGACAGCATAATCCATAGGGGGTCTCACTAATGACAAGTAAAGTTTTAAGATAACATCAGCAGTTCTGTTACTCACACTCCTAGAGATGAACCCGAGAATCCTGTTTGCCTTATTACGAACGCTTATACACTGTTTTCTAGGCTTCAAATCATTGCTAACAAACACACCTAGATCTTTCTCGCAGTCTGAATTTTCTAATTCTAAATTAGCTAGTTTATATTTAACATTTGTTTGCATCTTCCCTATCTTTAATACCTTGCATTTGTCAATGTTAAACTTCATCTGCCAATTTACTGACCATTCATGTAAGGTATCTAGATCCCTTTGGAGGGACTCTATATCGCTATCTGAATCAATTGATCTCCCCATTTTAGTATCGTCTGCGAATTTACTTATCCTACTAGTTATACCTAAATCTAGGTCATTTATGTATATAAGAAACAACAGGGGACCTAATACCGATCCCTGGGGGACACCACTTTTGACTGCTCCCCACTCTGACTTGGTACCATTTATGCTGACTCTCTGTTTCCTACCAATTAGCCATGACCTAATCCATCCCAACAACGACCCTCCTATTCCATGTGCCTCAACCTTTCTCATCAATCTCTCATGAGGGACTCTGTCGAAAGCTTTACTGAAATCTAAATATATAATATCATATGACTTGTCACTATCTACTGCTTCATATACCTCTGAGAAAAAGCTAAGCAAATTAGTAAGGCAAGAACGTCCCTGAGTGAATCCATGCTGAGAAGAATTTATTAAGTTAAATTTTACTAAGTGGCTTCTAATTTTCCTAGCAATAATAGACTCTAGCAACTTTCCTATGATTGATGTGAGACTAATGGGACGGTAATTGGATGCTATCGATTTATCACCTTTTTTGAAGATCGGAACTACATTTGCAAGCTTCCAAGCTTCTGGAACTAAACCTGTTTCTAATGACTTGTTAAATATAAATGCTAATGGACTACTTAACTCATCTCTGCATTCTTTTAATACTCTAGCATATACCTCGTCAGGACCAGGCGATTTTTGAGGTTTCAGTCTGTCAATTTCCTTAAGCACATAATTTCTACTTATACTAACTGTACTTAACATATTTTCTATACTATCACTATATTATTATTTTTATTAATCTCACCACCACACCCCCCAATGAAATTAATTAAAGTATATATGATCCACCGGGATTCGAACCCGGGTTATCACACACATAATTTTGCCACCTTAACCATTACACCACCAGGACGGTTAAAGGTTTATGCACACGCCTACGACTTATTATCCATTCTCGAATACTGGATATTAATCTAATCATGTTCATATTCCCAACCGCACTATGGTAGCCTACTGTTTAAGTGAGAGGAAAGAATATTCATGGGGCACAGATCATATAGACCGGCCTCTCGAAGAAATATCCCTAAACCTACTAATAATATTATTTTTATTAATCTCACCACCACACCCCCCAATGAAATTAATTAAAGTATATATGATCCACCGGGATTCGAACCCGGGTTATCACACACATAATTTTGCCACCTTAACCATTACACCACCATACCATATTGACTTCTGGAATCTGTGCCAAATTTTCATTAGTGAAAACGGAAAGAAACTGACTATTTAATGTACTGCACATTTCTAAATCATTTTCCAATCATCTAGTTTTATCCAGAATAAAAAGGTATTAAGTCATCATATGGTGCTGAAGGGGTTGAAACAAAATTGTCCCAACCTGACCCATAATTCTCTGCAGCAGCTCCAAACCACAAGCTGTCTACAAGTCCAACAGTGTAAAAGCAACACCTCAGAATGATAAACCAACAAATAAGACAAAGTCGCAGATGAATTACAGTTTTTAAATATTTGTTGAAGAGAGTACAGCGAAGAATGACAAAAATGATTCATAAAATTAGAAATCTACCATTTGAAGAAAGGTTGAACAAACTAGGCTACTACATTCGTTAGAAAGACGTAGAATTAGAGGGGATATTATAGAAGTGTTCAAATGGGTTAGTGGGATTAAGAAAGGGGACATGAAAAATGTACTGAAGCTCAGTGATGGCGAAAGAATTCGAACAAATGGTTTCAAATTAGACAAATTTAGTTTCAGAAAATATATAGGCAAATATTGGTTTGGTAACAGAGTTGTAGACATGTGGAATAGGCTACCGAGTGATATGGTAGGATTGAGAACGATAGGGAGCTTTAAGATAAAATTAGATAGGTATATGGACGAGATGGGTTGGGTATGAGGGGGGATCTGCTGGGTGTGGGCCAATCGGCGCTCTGCAGACCCCGTAATCTTGTGTTGATCTCAGACCGTTTTGGTGAGGTGAGTCCTCAAGGTATTAGTGAGTTGGGTCTATAATTAGGCCTTGTAATTGGGGTTGGGTGTGACAGGGATCTGCCTTGTGTGGGCCGATCGGCTTTATGCAGACTCCCATTTTCTTATGTTCTTATGAAATAAACCCGACTTCAAGATACGCAAAAGCAAGATAATAACGCCAAAAGGCGAAACCATAAACCGATTCATATTATACAGGCCAAGCACGACCAGTCCATATGATTCCTGCCTGACCTCCTGCTTGCGGCAATTCTAAAAAAAAAAAAAAAAAAAAAAAAAAAAAAAATTTGCCCTGGGCAGCATACTCCGTTGGGGGAAGTGGAGTCAGTCGATGCATTCCTCAAATTACCAGTTTTCTCTCAATGTTCGCTATTTGTTTATCCACGGTGTCATTCGGTATAGTCTATGCGAGTGAGATAGGCAGGCACAATGACAGTATGTCAAACATAAGGAAAATATTAGATTTTTTAAGCTAAAGGAAGTATTTTCTTTTGATTCCATTTCCTCTGTGGCCGAGAAGGTGTGGTTAAGGAAAAGTGGACAAAATGCCACTCTGTAAATCTCGCCACTTTGGTTCTTTCTCGTTATTTATTCCCATTCGAGTAACTATGGAAATCTTTCACAGTATCAAAATACCTCAGACGATATTAAAATACTGCACATCACTTTATAATAGCCTAGTTTGACAGTAGCAGGTACTAAAATAGATAGAGGAACGAATTTTACAAACGCCGAATGATTCACAATCGCCGAGACAGGTAGGCAGATCTCGAGTAGGGTAACTTGATAAAGTAGAAACACCTACTTGACGTTTGGACGCCATGTTGATTCCTTGTCGTGATGTATCGTACGTCACATTATCGTTATGCGCTTCATTATTAAACTTGCACTGATTATATGATTCTATGTAAGCCTCCTTCTACACCACCTAGCCATCAAGATACACCTATCGATAATCTAACTCTTCTGAATGCATCTAATTTCTAACAGCAAGAAACTGGAATCAAGATGGCGACCGGTGATCCGTTATGTTCCGTCTCTATCATTCAAGGTACTCTAATCTCGAGGGGCTGGCCGTTGACTGAAAAACACCTCAGAAGTGATCTAGACTCAGTTCGGGGAGGTTGTGCGTATTTTCTTCCGTGATAAACACCAATTAAAAGTAAACGATTGCATCTACAACCAAACGGACGGGACACCACACAAGGTAAGCCATACAGAGAGTTTGGAATACCAGAGGAAAGGTGGGATACTCTACATTAAGTAAGTTAGGTGTTTGTATTGGCGTTGAGGTCACCACGAGTTGCCAAATGGGGAATTTTGTGAAGTATTTACCCCGTTATATTCCTCACGAGTCCCACAATGGCATTTAACTTAAAGGGGAGGCAGACCGTTTTTCTGGACCCCATTCTCCCTAATGTTAAGCCCCACTAGTTATGAGATTGTAAGACGTTCGGCCCATTAGTTTGGCAATTTTAACACCTTTCGCCCCATTTCGTTGTCAATTTTAAGACCTTTCGTGCCATTTAGGTGTCGATTATTTCCTGGCGAGCGATAGCGAGCCTACAATTTTAAGAGGAATCGGCCTTCGGCCGGGACATTTTTCTACCGAAAAATTTACAAATTTATCTTGAAGGGGGTGTTTTTCTAAGCTTGATGGAGGTCTAGGGAGGAAACTAAAAACATATGTAACCTTTAAATCAAGTAATTACAAACATATATGAATAAATTAATGACTAGACCAAACAAACGGCCAGCCTCCCCTTGACATTTCCTTGGTAAATATCATCCACTATATTGTCCGGTTTATGACACACCCATGGCAGAATAATATGGGGGTTAAGGGGGGTCACCGTTTTTGTTTTTATCTTTCTCTCCTTATCTATCTTTCCCTGGCTTGTATCCATTCGGCCCCATTCAGCCAACTGTTTTAAGACGTTTATCCCCATCCAGGTGTCGATTTCTTCCTGGCGAGTGATAGCGAGCCAGCATTGTATGGAGAAATCCGGCTTCGCCGGAGACATGTTTCTATCGAAAAATGTACAAATTTAGCTTGCTATCAAAACAAAAACATATATATATAAACTGGCTCGCTACCGCTCGCCAGGAAAATATTGAGACCTGGAAGGGGGTAAACATCTTAAAACAGTAGGCTGAATGGGGCCGAATGGATACAAACCAAAGAGAGAAGGAGAGAAAGAGAAAAAAGCGAGGTGGGCTCCCTTAATAACAATGTCTCTATTTACTCATGATATAATGGGACTTTTATAACTGTGGTGAAAGAACAGCCAGTGAATTGTGTGGGCCTATTAGCAGCCTATTATAATATTATGTGGGCCTATTAGCAGCCTATTATAATATTATGTGGGCCTATTAGCAGCCTATTTTAATATTATGTGGGCCTATTAGCAGCCTATTTATTATGTGGCCTATTAGCAGCCTATTATAATATTATGTGGGCCTATTAGCAGCCTATTTTAATATTATGTGGGCCTATTAGCAGCCTATTATAATATTATGTGGGCCTATTAGCAGCCTATTATAATATTATGTGGGCCTATTAGCAGCCTATTTTAATATTATGTGGGCCTATTAGCAGCCTATTATAATTATGTGGGCCTATTAGCAGCCTATTATAATATTATGTGGGCCTATTAGCAGCCTATTTTAATATTATGTGGGCCTATTAGCAGCCTATTATAATATTATGTGGGCCTATTAGCAGCCTATTTTAATATTATGTGGGCCTATTAGCAGCCTATTATAATATTATGTGGGCCTATTAGCAGCCTATTTTAATATTATGTGGGCCTACTAGCAGCCTATTATAATATTATGTGTGAACCCATTACAACAAGATGGTGATAATATTTCTCTGACCATTTTGGTGGGATCAGTACTCAAGGTATTAGTGAGTTGGGCCTATAATTGGGGTTGGGTGTGACAGGGATCTGCCTTGTGTGGGCCGATCGGCTTTTTGCAGACTCCCATTTTCTTATGTTAACGAATAGGGACCTATTATGAAGAATATTTTTTTATATAGGTAACTAAGGTATGTACCCTCGTGTATTTGTGATATATACAATATATATATATATATATATATATATATATTGTTAGTCTTATTAGAGTGGTGCCGAGTATTTCTTATCTGTCATAACTGGACTTGTGTATATCTTGTAGTGACAATATCAATATATCCTGAACTATATTGGCATCATTCAAATTTAAATAGCCGATATTCCTTCTCTGGTTACTTATAAGAGGGGAATTTTATTTGTTTATTTATCTATTTAGTTATCCAATATCTTAGTTATAGTTTCCTCCCTAAACTTCCGACAAGCTTAACAAAACCCAAGACACCCCCTTCTAGATAACCCAAACCCCAAGACACCCCTTCTAGATAAAACCCAAGACACCCCCTTCTAGATAAAACCCAAGACACCCCCTTCTAGATAAAACCCAAGACACTCCCTTCTAGATAAAACCCAAGACACCCCCTTCTAGATAACCCAAACCCCAAGACACAACCTTCTAGATAAAACCCAAGACACTCCCTTCTAGATAAAACCCAAGACACCCCCTTCTAGATAACCCAAACCCCAAGACACCCCCTTCTAGATAAAACCCAAGACACCCCCTTCTAGATAACCCAAAACCCAAGACACCCCCTTCTAGATAACCCAAAACCCAAGACACCCCCTTCTAGATAAAACCCAAGACACCCCCTTCTAGATAAAACCCAAGACACCCCCTTCTAGATAAATGTGTATATATATGTTTTTCGGTAGACAACTCGGCTGTGGTTCCTGTTGAATTGTAGGCTCGCTATAGCTCGTCAGGATAAAAATTACACCTAAATGGCACGAAAGGTCTTAATATCGCCAACTATTAGGGCGAATGTCTTCAAATATCAACACTAATGGGGCTAAATATGAGGGAGAAAGGGGGCCCAGAATCCCCCTCTTAAGTAAGGGGGGATGATTCACGTTTTGGGTGATTTTGTCATGTATTCATTATTTTTCGTGTTTCCTCCCTAGACCTCCATTAAATTAAAAAAAAATAACATCCATTAGATCCCCCTTCTAGATTAATTTGTAAATTTTTTGGTAGAAAAATTTCCCGGCCGAAGGCCGATTCTTCCAACATTACAGTCTCACTATCGTTCGCCAGGCAAAAAATCGACACCTAAATAGCACGAAAGTTCTAAATATTGACGAAGAAATGGGGCGAAAGGCCTTAAAATCGACTAACTAATGGGGCAAACATCTTAACATCTGAAAACTAATGGGGCTAAACATGAGGGAGAAAGTGGTCCAGAAAACCCCAGGCCCATCCGCTGCCCCTCAACTCGGTCGGTCTGGCAGCAACATTGCCCCGGTTTGCCACTCTCACCTCACCACCACACGCCACACCTAACGTTAATTAACACTATTTGGTGTAACGTCTCGGGGGTTATTATGGTATTTTGTTGAATTATTAGAGGTTTTTATTTGTTTTAGATATTTTCGAACAATGTGTTTTTAGTTTACCCGCTAGACTTGAAAAAAACGCCTCTCCAAACCCCCTTCAAACTAAAAAAAACGTCCCCCAGACCCTCTTCAAGCTAAATGTGTACATTTTTCGGTAGAAAAATTTCCCGGCCAAAGGCCGGTTTCTCCTAAATTGCGGGCTCGCTTTCGCTCGCCCAGGAAAAATCGACACCTTATTGGGTTGAAGCATCATATAATCGCCAAACTAATGCGATGAAACGTCTTAAAATCTCCAAGCTAATGGAGTAAAACTGGGAGGCTCCAAATTGGCCCGCTCTGCACCTAATAGGGTTAAGGGCAGGCTTTGTTTCTGGACCACCTTCTCCCTCATGTTTAGACCAAGTAGTTTTGACATTTTAAGGCTTTTGCTCCATTTGTTTGGCGATTTTAAAGCCTTTCGCCCAATTTATTTGTCAATTTTAAGACTTTTCGTGGCATTTAGGTGTAATTTTTTTACTGGCGAGCCATAGCTAGCCTGTAATTTATTAGGTCTGGCCTTCAGCTGGTGCATTTATCTACCAATATATGCACACATATATTTAACCCTTTCACGCATTTATGACGCAGAGGTTGCCAGATTAGCAATAAGAAATAGTTCTCTCACTCTTATAATAATCTCTCCAAAATTAGTTTTCTGCCCACAGGTAACTCAAAGACAACTGCAGAGGTTGAAGTAACTAAACTAAAGGTTTATAAATATCCCTGATGGTAACAAAGGCTTTAAAGTATCCCCAATAGGCTCAAAATCGCGTCATATACGTGAAAGGGTTAAAAGGGGGGTCTTGTGGGGTATTTTGTTACGCTTGATAGAGATCTAGGAAGGACAAAATAATATAAATAAACAATCAAATTAATAATAACTTCCCCTTAATTACCAGTTATTCAATTACGCCTATGGCTTCACTAACTTTAACATATCTACTTATACAAAAGCGCCAGACTAAGTTGGACACAGAGCTGTACTAAGCATAGTTTAATTACATAATCTTAATTGTATTGAATTGGTTGGGAGTGTGTGTGTGTGTGTGTGTTTATTTTTATTTTTATAGTGCTCAAAAATCCCCCCCCCCCAAAAAAAAATAAAAAAAAAAAAATAAAAAATAAATTGATCTCTCTCATGATTAAATTTCGTCACTTGCTCTATAAAGTTTTATATTTACATTAATTTAAGGGGGGTGACCTGTTTTTGTTCTGTCCTTTTGTACCTTTCTCTGGCTTGTATCCATTCGGCCCCATTCAGCCAACTATTTTAAGACGTTTATCCCCATCTAGGTGTCGATTTCTTCCTGGCGAGCGATAGCGAGCCAGCATTATATGAAGAAATCCGGCTTCGCCGGAGAAATTTTTCTATCAAAAAATGTACAAATTTAGCCTGCTGTCAAACAAAAATAAAAAATATGCTGGCTCGCTACCGCTCACCAGTAAAAAATTGACACCTGGATGGGGATAAACGTCTTAAAACAGTAGGCTGAATGGGGCCAAATGGATACAAGCCAGAGAAAGATAGAAAAGGACAGAACAAAAGCAGGTCACCCCCCTTAAATTGCGTATGGTGTAGGCTAATCATTCTGCTTACCCTAATCTGATGTAAAGTAGATTAATGTTTCAATCTAATCAGACAGACTTCTACCAATCCGTTTATCTTAGGTATCCTCTCCCTATCTATCTATCTATTTATTCATCTATCTACATATCTATTTATCTATCTGTCTATCTATTTTTCTCTGATATGACAGTAGTTAGATAATATTCTGTAGGTGACTTTAAGAGGGTCACAACAACCTATCCAAGAATACCAAAATATATCGCTACCTCTCTCTCTCTCTCTCTCTGTATCTATCTATCTATCGGTATGTCTATCTATTTTTCTCTGATATGCCAATAGTTAGATAATATTCTGTAGGTGACTTTAAGAGGGTCACAACAACCACCTATCCAAGAATACCAAAATATCTCGCTGTCTCCCCTCTCTCTCTCTCTTTTCCATACCGCTATCGTACCAAGGTCAAGTTTACTGGGAACAACACCGAGGACCATCCCACCCTCAGGCTATGTGAGAGAGAGAGAGAGAGAGCGATTCGAAGCATTACAGACAATATTAAGGGGCCGTTTGTTTGGTCTATTAATTCATGTATTCATATATATATTTTTTAAAATTTCCTCCCTAGACCTCCATCAAGCTTAGAAAAACACACCCTAGACCCCCATTCAAGATAAATTTGTACATTTTTCGGTAGAAAAATTTTCTTAAAAATTTTCCTTAAAATTTTCTCTTAAAATTGCAGGCTCGCTATCACTCGCCAGGAAATAATCGACACCTAAATGGCACGAAAGGTCTTAACATTGACAACGAAATGGGGCGAAAGGTGTTAAAATCGCCAAACTAATGGGCTGAACTTTTTATAATCATGTATGTACGTGCCGTAATCTGTATCAGAGCGTCAAACCGGACCAATTTAGACTGTAATTAACCCTTTCAAGCTCCAATACGCGTTTCTGTTCTGTTTCTGGCTACTATTAGACGATTGTATTCAGATTAGTAACGGCATATGGAAGTCAAAGGGTTAATTGAGATAGTATTTACCCTTTTATTACCCACAGATACTTCCTAAGCTGCATACAATCGTCTAATGATAGCCAAAATAAACTGGTCAAACGCGTCAGAGCTTCAAAGGGTTAATTAATATGAAAAGAAATTCAATAACATCAACAATGAATAATATTGTGTTGGTTATTTCATCACTTCCAAAATAATAATTTAAGGGGAGATTTCCACTTGAGGGATTTTTTTTCTTTACCCCTTTCTCCCTCATGTTTAGCCCCATTGCTTTTGAGATTTTAAGATGTTCGCCCCATGAGTTTGGCGATTTTAAGAACTTTCACCCCATTTATGTCACTTTTAAGACCTTTAGCTTTCAGAAAAGCCGATTATGGTGGGCTAAGAAGAGACTTAAGGGTGGACCCTATTGTTAAGCAATTAAGTCAGGATATGCCAGAGTTAAACTTGCCACCTACATATAACCAGTTTATTGCTTCACTTCACAATGCTCAAAATAAATATATCCCTAAAAGAAGATTTAGATCGACGCAGAACCAACCAAAATGGATGACTAATAAGCTAATAGATTTTATAGGAAAAAATAAAGGAATATATAGAAAAATAAGGAAAGGCGAAAATCATTTACATATATACTATCAGACTCTATCAAGACAGGTCAAAAAGGAAATCAGGAAAGAAAAAAGAAATTATGAAATAAGGATAGCCAGTGACTCAAAAAATAACCCTAAAGCTTTTTACCAACTACATAAATCTAAAGTTAGAGATGTAATAGGCCCCTAAAAACTTCAATAGGAGAAATAACAGAAAATGATTTAGAAATGTGCAGTACATTAAATAGTCAGTTTCTTTCCGTTTTCACTAATGAAAATTTGGCACAGATTCCAGAAGTCAATATGGTATATAGTGATAGTATAGAAAATATGTTAAGTACAGTTAGTATAAGTAGAAATGATGTGCTTAAGGAAATTGACAGACTGAAACCTCAAAAATCGCCTGGTCCTGATGAGGTATATGCTAGAGTATTAAAAGAATGCAGAGATGAGTTAAGTAGCCCATTAGCATTTTTATTTAACAAGTCATTAGAAACAGGTTTAGTTCCAGAAGCTTGGAAGCTTGCAAATGTAGTTCCGATCTTCAAAAAAGGTGATAAATCGATAGCATCCAATTACCGCCCCATTAGTCTCACATCAATCATAGGAAAGTTGCTAGAGTCTATTATTGCTAGGAAAATTAGAAGCCACTTAGTAAAATTTAACTTAATAAATTCTTCTCCGCATGGATTCACTCAGGGACGTTCTTGCCTTACTAATTTGCTTAGCTTTTTCTCAAAGGTATATGAAGCAGTAGATAGTGACAAGTCATATGATATTATATATTTAGATTTCAGTAAAGCTTTCGACAGAGTCCCTCATGAGAGATTGATGAGAAAGGTTGAGGCACATGGAATAGGAGGGTCGTTGTTGGGATGGATTAGGTCATGGCTAATTGGTAGGAAACAGAGAGTCAGCATAAATGGTACCAAGTCAGAGTGGGGAGCAGTCAAAAGTGGGAGATCAATTGATTCAGATAGCGATATAGAGTGCCTCCAAAGGGATCTAGAGATACCTTACATGAATGGTCAGTAAATTGGCAGATGAAGTTTAACATTGACAAATGCAAGGTATTAAAGATAGGGAAGATGCAAACAAATGTTAAATATAAACTAGCTAATTTAGAATTAGCAAATTCAGACTGCGAGAAAGATCTAGGTGTGTTTGTTAGCAATGATTTGAAGCCTAGAAAACAGTGTATAAGCGTTCGTAATAAGGCAAACAGGATTCTCGGGTTCATCTCTAGGAGTGTGCGTAACAGAACTGCTGATGTTATCTTAAAACTTTACTTGTCATTAGTGAGACCCCATATGGATTATGCTGTCCAATTTTGGTGTCCTTATTACAGAATGGACATAGATTCATTGGAGAGAGTACAGCGTAGAATGACAAAAATGATCCATAATATTAGAAATCTTCCGTATGAAGAAAGGTTGAAGAAATTAGGCTTACATTCGTTAGAGAGACGCAGAGTTAGAGGGGATATGATAGAGGTGTTCAAGTGGGTTAGTGGGATTAACAAAGGGGACATGAAAAATGTACTAAAGCTCAGTGATAGCGAAAGAACTCATACCAATGGTTTCAAATTAGATAAATTTCGTTTCAGAAAAGATATAGGCAAATATTGGTTGGTAACAGAGTTGTAGATGGGTGGAATGGACTACCAAGTGCTATAGTGGGATTAAAAACGGTAGGGAGCTTTAAGATAAAATTGGATAAGCATATGGACGAGAAGGGTTGGGTGTGAAGGGGGATCAGCCGGGTTGGGCCAAGCAGCGCTCTGCAGACCCCCGTAATCCTGCGTTAATCTCTAACCGTTTTGGTAAGATGATCCTCAGGGTATTAGAATGTTGAGCCTATAATTGGGCTTTGTAGTTGGGGTTGTGTGGGACAGGGATCTGCCTTGCTTAGGCCAATCGGCTTTCTGCAGACTCCCATTTTCTTATGTTCTTATGTTATTTAGTGCCATTTAGGTGTCGATTTTTTCCTGGGGAGCAAAAGCGAGCCTGTAATATAAGAGGAACCGGCCTTTGGCCGGGAAATTTTTCTACCGAAAAATGTACAAATTTATCTTGAAAGGGGGTCAAGGGAGTGTAATTTCAAGCTTGATGGAAGTCTAGGAAACACACTAAAAACCTCCCCTTAAACTATAAACCATAATTTCATCTTTACATACCAAATAATGAAGACTAGAACTAATGGACTCTGCTAACGTTTGACACCCTGATCACCAAACTAAACACACACAACAAAGCCACTCCAACAGCTTCCTCTCTCTCCAACACCCCTTCTCCCCTCTCTACACTCTTCAAAAAAATAGGAAAAGTACAATGTAGATACGAGGTGCCGTTGTAAAGGCTTATCCCTCAATACTTCATCTGATTTGATGTGACCCTGATCACCAAACTGAATACTATGTACCATTATTGATACAACTAAGTGTTCAATGTTTATAATGTGTGTGTTCATGTGTGTGTAGGATTATGTGTATGTGTGTGCAACGTGTGTTCATATGTGAGTGTGTTCATGTGTTCATATGTGAGTGTGTTTTATATACGAACACCTCGACTCGAATTCGATTGAAACTGGTCATGGAATTTGTAAAGTAATCTAAATATGTTAACCCCTTGAAGCTCTGGCGCGTTTTAGCAGTTTAATTTGGCTATCATTAGACGATTTTATGAAGCTTAGGAAAGATCTGTGGGTATTAAAAGGCTAAATACTATCGCAATCAACCCCTTGACTTCCGTATACCGTTACTAATCTGAATAAAATCGTCCTAATAGTAGCCAGAAAACAGACCAGAAACGCGTATTGGAGCTTGAAAGGGTTAATTAATGGACTTTGTAGACGTATTTATTATAGGTTTGACTCCTGTAAGGAGATAAAGAAAACCTAATATTTAGTAGTGGCCCCGTAATCATTGACGAACATGCCTATTACATAAGGCATCCTCTTCAAACACTAATCCGCCGTAGTTTGAATCTACCGCGCAGAGCATTTAAAAACTGAGGAGCCTTCATCATGAGCGCACGCGACCTCACTCATGGCTTCAGTCATTATGAATTGGGTTCTCACTACGAAAAAACTTCGTAAAAATAAAAACAAAAAGAAAATAAGAATAACTATCCAATAAGCTTTCCATCATATCGTGGATGTACTTGTGTGGATTTCTGACCAGACGCTGAATCAGGCGTCATTCCTCCTTCACTGACATATCAAGTAAACCAAAATCCTTAATACATCAACGAATGGGAAGGGGACGGTCGGGAGGGCCCCAGTCGTCAATGATTACGGGGCCACTACTAAATATTAGGTTTTCTTTATCTCCTTACAGGAGTCAAACCTATAATTTATTAGTGGCCCCTCCATCATTGACGAACATGCCTGATATCTAAGACTGGAGGGGGACATTCGTAATCATATCATAACTCTAGAAAAGCAGATAATAAAAACAACCACATAGTATTCTTACTTTTGAAAAATGTATTTAATACGGCGTAGGCCGGAAATATACAAGAAAAAGGGGTTCAGGCAGGTGCGTGCTTCAAAGAAGCCTGCCCGACAAAAATAGGTAACCCTGAAGATTCTGAACACAGATCTGTAGTTACAAAAGGCACCCCACTCAACGAGTGGTGACAAAAATAATAAGTTATAAGTTTATATGTGCACATCATAAACCCCAAAATACATGTGGAGATCAATTGCTAATGAACTCCATTGAACTAATGTTACATTGCTTTCGCAGCTAAAACTACTATAACAACACCGTTGTTTTGTACTAAACTTTGTACTAGCACAAATTCTCGCAGAGAAATTTTCATATCACATTTTAACCTTAAATTGTATCACAGCTCTCATACTCCGGCGGGGTCTAGGGTGTCCTATGTCAATTGACTGCACCCCCCCCCTTCCGTGAAAATAAACATAAGTGACTGCAGGGCCACCTAGACCCTCTGCCTTAAAGCTATACATGGTAAGGAAGGTTTGTCTAGAGCAACTGACAAGTATCTAGAGAGAAACGTATGATTAGACGCCCACAACTGTGTGGACGCAATATCTTCAACTGAAAAGTTTTTCAGGAAACGTAAAGAGGCCGCCCACTTGCGTAAATCGTGGGCCCTACCCACAACGCCGGGATTACTCTCTTTAATGACTTCTACCAGAAGAGAGGCTAATCGCCGTTTAAGTAAGCGTTTACCCGTACTCGCTACCCATAAAGCACCTTGGGGGTTATGAGGAGCTATTCTCAAATATTTGGTTAGAGCTTGCACTGGACATAAATTATGATGCACCTTTCCCCTTTTTAACGCCGGCACCGTGAACTCAGAAAACACGTGTGCACTATGCTCATTCTTGGCTACAAACGCCGGGGAGGGTGCAATGGAAATTGAATCATTAAGTCTACCAAACCTAAGACAATTAGGTGTGTTGCTCATCGCCGCCAGCTCAGACACTCTGTTTCCGGTGGCCAAAGCCAAAAGGAAAACTGCCTTCTTTAAGATTAAAGCAAAGTCTGCAGTATTTTGATACAGACGAGAATGAAGTAAAGACAAAGCTTTGTCCAGAGACCAAGTAGGCATGAGCTGACGGGGAGGTGGGCGGAGTTTAAAACACGCTCTCATAAATCCTGTTTCCTCCGCCACCGGTATGGATAGACCTGTAAGGTCGAAAAAGGGCACTCTAATCGCAGTTAAGTGATTCTTCAAAGTAACCACAGATAAACGTTTCTGCTCAAACAGATAGTTCAAGTAATTAAAAACCAATGCCACTGAGGGTACAGTTTGTTCCGTTCTAACAATCCAAGAAGTAAAAGCTTTCCAATGAGATTGATATTGTCGCTTAGTAGACTGAGTATATTGATTGAGCAATTTATTGGTCACATCCCTACCGTATGGTGCTAGCCACTTGGCCTCCTGAATGTCCATAATGCAAAAGTCAGCGAGGTCTCTAGGTTGCCAATCGTGTCTAAGTGGAAGTACCCGACCGGGAGCGATACCGGGTCCGGGCACCACATTATTAATTGCTGGTACCACACCTGCGCCGGCCACAGGGGCGCGATTAGCGAGACTAAGCCTCGATAAACTCGTAGTTTGTTCACTACGTGGCACATTAGTGACGCATCTGGCGGCGGAAACAGATAGATGGAGCTCCATCTGTTCCAGTCTGTCACTAGGGCGTCTGGCCCCCCTGCCGGCGTTATCGCCCGGCGGGTGAGGTATAGAGGGAGCTTGTGAGTCTCCTCGGACGCAAAAAGATCCACTTGTGGATGGGAGAGCTCCGCAATCATTAGGTCGAAAATGGGTTGCTTGAGCTCCCATTCTACTGTCGTGCTCTGTCTCCGGGACAGAGCGTCTGCCCAGACGTTCGCTACGCCTGGGAGATAAGATGCGTGAAGATAAATATCTAGACTGGTGGCTAGAACAAAAATCTCTTCCGACACGAGTAGCAACTTCCTTGACCTCGTTGACCCTTGTTTCTGAATACAGTGAACTGCATTCAGATTGTCCATTCTGAAGGCCACTGACTTGCCCCGTAACGCCGGGCCGTGAGCCTGAAGGAAATACAAGGGGACTAGTAACTCTTTGACATTTATGTGAGAGATTTCTAAGTGGGACCAAAGTCCCTGACCCTGGTGCCCCTGATTTGACTGAAATCCCCACCCTATGGTGCCTGACGCATCCGTGTCTACCCATACCGTTGGAGGAGGAGAGGTCCATGACATGATTGAGTGCAATGTTTCCCTCTTCGCCCAGACCGCTAGTAAGGTGTGGATTAATTTTGGTATAGGCCATAATTTTCCCGCCGGTAAGAGTGGGAAATATTTGTTGCCTTCCAATATTAATCGTTTTACTTTCAACCGGCCCAACTTGACAGTTAGCTGAATCCAGTTGAGAGAGCCGACCAGAGACTCCCAGACTCTTCGTGTCGTAGTCAGACTGTGAAGAAACCTGAACAGTTTCCTGCGAAACCTGTTGCGATTGTCCACACTCTGACTCAGAGTGAGAGCGGCGGTGTCCCAGACCAGCCCTATCCACTGAATTACTCTTGAGGGAACAAGGTTTGACTTTACCAGATTTACCTTGAAGCCTAGAGTTTTGACATGATTTAAAATTATATTGACATGTTTTATGCATAATTGTTGTGTCTCTGCCACCACCAGCCAGTCGTCTAGATACCACAACACTCTGATTCCCTGTTTTAACAACGGCATCAGGGCTTGCCGGACTAGTTTCGTGAATAATCGAGGTGCTAGGTTCAAACCGAACGGCATCCTCTGAAAAACAAAATTTTGGTGCCTGATCCTCAAGGCCAGAAACCTTTGAAATCTTTTGTTGACCGACACGTGCCAATAGGCGTCTGTCAGGTCTAGGGAACACATCCAGCCTCCCGGCGGAAGTGTTAGCCTGATTTGATGAACTGTTAACATTCTGAAAGACTCGTTGTAAATGTGAAGATTCAGATAAGACAGGTCTACGACCGGCCTCATCTGAACACTGTCCCGTTTGGGAACCAAAAACAGTTTTGACGTGAATACAGGGTAATCTGGAGGGACCGGGATGATGACATTCTTGGCAATCATCTCCTGGACCAGCAACTCCACCTCTAATGAAACACAATTTGCCGTTGTCGGCTGACGTAAGCGAGGTCGCCGGAGCCACTGCCAAGTGATGCCTTTGCGTGCCACCATCCGTGCCCAGGTTTTTAACGGCCATGCTTGGTGACACGTTCGGAACGACCCAGTTAGCAGACAAGGGTTCGCCGGCTTTACTTCCCTCGGTTCCTCCGGCTCTAAGATAGGCACTGGGAGTGAGAAAGACTTTAGTTTTTTGATGGTGGGTTTGGTGGTGTTGGACGCTTCGCCGGCTGGCTGGTGTGGGCCGAAGACTGGCCCTGCCCCGGCTTATACTGGCCGCGTCCCCTCTGTCCTGAAAACCCTCTCTGTCTATTCCTGAACTGACCCAGGGGGGATTGGGAGGACTTAGGCGGAAGAAACGGCTTAGAACCCCCTGGCTGAGCTTTAGTAGGAGGCTTAGGTTTGGGGAAGTTAAATGCGGGTTTCTTAGCCTGTGCGGGACTGTGCTTCACGGCCTGTGCCATGTTAAACACTGTTCGCCATACATCAGGGGACATTAAAGAAGGTGTAAGTACTGGGGACATTACCACCTGGTTAGCAATGCGATCAGGCAGCTTGCGAACTAATGACATCCTAAGATCCTGTCGTGCTCGCACCGCCTCAAGTAAGGCTGTGCGTATGTCACCTAAGGATTGAATCGACGACTGAAGAATCAGACGCCGGGATAACTCAACTGATCTTCGAGCATCCGCGTCTGCGATTGCCTGAGTAGACCTGAGTAAAGACTTAGCCACCTGTTGAGAAACTATGTACTGTGAAAACAGGCGGAAAGCTTTTCCCCTTAGCCTAAATTCTCTGTCTAGGTGAGAAGGGGTAGGGGTAGTGAATGGTTCCTTTAGTTCACAAAGATTAATCTTAGGGGCAGCTAGAAAAGAAAATAAAGCTGACGGAACTCCGCCGGCAGAACCTACCGGCATGGAGAACCATGAATGTGTATCCTGAGGGATCTGGTGGGAAGATTTAGAAGTGAAAGTGGTTGCAAAGTTTTGAGCCTCTACCTCCCAATCCACCCAAGGTCCTGGTCCCAACTGTCCCACCTTCAACACTGGATTAGCTGTCTCGTCTGTGACGGTCTGTAAATCTAGTTCAGGAGTAAGAGCCGACAGAGCCTTAATATCATTAAACCCATCCAGCTTAGACCAGTCTGAAAAAAGTTTTGAAGCTGAGGCAGGGGGTAAAGCAGGCTTAGATGCATAAACAAAATAATCCTGATGATAATAACTAGGTATAGCCTTGATATTTACGTCCAAAACATTACCCAAGGCATCCAATGCCCTTAATTTCTTAGACTTATTTCCCTGGATAAACCACTCACGTGGTACCGGGAGTTCCCCTGACAAGGTAGGCTGGGCAAGCTCTGGCTTAGAGGGGTTCAAAGGGACCCATGACTCGTCTGGCCCATAAAGCAGGGGCATAGCTACCTTTCTAAGAGGCGCTTTGTCTAGAGGGGGTGGATTAACATCCGTAATGACCCTGACATTTGACGTAGTGAATGCCGCCGTAGCTGGCTTAGAGCTCCCTGCCGGTGACAGAGTAGGAGGGTTAGGAATCTTAGATAAATCGATTGACGTTATCAGAGGCCGTACCGCAGAACTTGTCAAGGGAGCCCCCAAGTCCATTGTGGGGTTTTCTCGTTGTTGATTAAAGAATTTTGATAGAGCATGAGTAAGTAACCCATCAATTTCTTGTGCTGTAACAAACTGGTTAGATGCAGAACTTTCAGGTGAATCAGTATTATCATGGGCGGCGTCCAGGCCTGAGCCTGACCCTTGTCCCTCCCTATCTGAAATTAATGACACTTCATCTTGTTCCTCCCGATCCTCCTGAGAAGACCCCGCCGAGGCAGGGGCACCTTGTTTCCAAGATAAATCAGGGATAGAGGATGGGGTCGCCGCGTCCCTGTGGACATCGGCTACTGTGTGACTCGTATGAGTCAGACGTGGATGGTCAGACCCTGGCTGAGCAAACCGCCAAACACCGAGGCTCTGGCCTACGCTCTCTTGAGAGTCTGAAACATTCTCAATTATTGAATTTCCTGAACTTTCCGTTTCTAGGGTTAAAATATCAATAGGTAAATCTTGTTTAGGGACAGGCGCTTCACTATACTCTGAGGCTGTAACAGAAACATTTTCAGGTGTAGAGGTACGATGAGATGCACTAGACTTAGTAGAATGTCGAGAGGACTTCTTATGGGAATCCTTTTTGGAGGATTTGTGGCTACGGTGTGACCGCGAACTAGACCTAGGTTTGGAAGAATCACCACCATGGCCACTGGGGGAAGCTTCAGTCTTACACTTCTTACTAGCCGGGGAAGAGGCCCGACTTGAAGACCGCTGTCTGAGGGGTGACCTTGACCTCGATCTCGCCTGCGACGAGGAGGTGGCTGCCGGGGGAGTAGGCTCTCTCGGGCGTTTAAACGTATCCACAGACGATACAGAACCCTGGCTAGTCTCTGTCGGCTTAAAACCCGTTACTCTAGAGGTACGTTTAGGGGGAGGGTGCTCTGACAGCAACTTATCCCAAAGTGGGACGTTGTCACATTGAAGTGACTTATGTGCGACAATGGTAGTGTAGGCCGACATTTGTTGTCTGACCTCTCTCAACGCTACCGCCGCGGTCTTGTCATTGTCACATAGGACTTTATTGGCTAATTGGGAGCAAAAGGAACAATTAAGTGTAACCCAGAGACCCCTTGAACGGTCTAGACATCTAACACACCTTATGCAAAGGGTATGCGCAAAAATTGGGATACCCGCGCAAGTAGGGGTAATGCACAGGGCAAAAACTGGGGCCACATTAGCCATGACAGAGACTGGTGTGAGGAAACTACCGCCGGGTCTGTATTGGTCCGCCGGAGCTCAGCTCTGGAAAAATAAAGAAAAATTTCCAGGAATTAATGCTCATAAGGTTAACCCACGTGTTCGCATACAAGTGTTAATAACCCGCCGGGTAACGGGATGCAAAGACACAGCTAACACATCTCGCTACGCGGCTGGGTGTAAAGAGGCTAAACAAATCTTCTTAGCTAAAGAACATGAAGAATATCCTCTGATATAATGGTCCAGTATGGCACTTATAGTCTGTAGGAGGTGGTGACTGTCTCAAGATTCAATTTTGTAACAAAGCCCCCCCTCATAAAGACGCCGGCCCTTGAAATATTTTAGTAGAATAGCCCAGGGCAGGAATATACGAGATCTGATTTTTTAACGAATTGTCCCAAACGATCGTCGTAAAAATAGAAGGCGGCGATACTGAAAGTATCACCCAATTAAGGTTAATCGAAATTGAATTTGTTTATAAATTCCTTAGTTCCTCCACTTAGGGGCACCCGCCGGGTGTGGGAATCGATTTGGTTAAACCTCACTGATCCTTCAATTGCCGTAAGAGTAAAGGCAGCGATACACAGAGTATCACTCAAATGGATTGGTTAACTATATGAGACCTAAGTCGTTTTATCCCACCCTGCTCAGGTGCACCCGCCGGGTGAGAAGTCTAAAAGTTAACCCCACAAGTTCCTGACCCCACTTCTTTGTAAAAGATCGCCGGGGAGGAACGCCTAAACAACAGCTAGGTTTTCCATGTGGTTGTCGTAAACCAGGTAGAAAAACCTATAAAAAACGAGTGTTCTCAAGAACGTCGTTTCTTTATATATATCTA